>JAKSZT010054301.1:7252050-7295152 GCA_026826555.1 Tolypeutes matacus | reverse complement strand
ACACACAGACATACGGACACAGGCAGACACGAGACACAGACATACGGACACAGGCAGATATACAGATTCATGCAGACAGACATACAACAGACACGGACATGCACACACAGACACACAGACATTTACACACAGACACACACAGAGTCCCACACACTGCCCAGCACCACAGCCCACCACGTGGCATCCTGGAGGCCTCCAGCCAACCCCAAGCAGCCATTCACTCTCCTCCACACTCTGCCCACCCCCAGTCACACCATCTGCTGAGGGCCAGGCCACCATCTGGCCACTCATGGTCTGTCCCCAGGACTAGGGGCCCTGAGGACAGGGTCTCCATGGTCTTAGTGCTACAGAGGGCTGGACAAATGGATGAGGAATGAAGGAGAGAGGGGTCCTGTGGGGCTCAGGTATTCACTCATCGGAAGTGTGCTTAGCCAGGAGGCAGGAGGGGCAGGGGCCTCACAAGATATGGAGCAGGACAATGAGCAGGTATGTGAGTGTTTGAATGACCAAGTGAATGAATTAGTGACTGTAAGAGTGGATGGATGGATGGATGGATGATAGATGATGGATGGATGTGGATGGATGAATGGATGGTGGATGTAGATGGATGGATGGATGGATAGATGATGGATGATGGATGGATGAATGGATGGTGGATGTAGATGGATGGATGGATGGATGGATGGATGAATAGGTGATGGATGATGGATGATGGATGGTTGTTAGATGATGAATGAATGGTGGATGTGGATGGATGATGGATGAATGGTGGATGTGGATGGATGATGGATGAATGAATATGGTGATCCAACCCCTTGCTCCTTCCCAGAACAAATTTCTTGCCACTCTGAATAATTTCATTTTCCAGTTCTGCTTGCCAGAACTTTAAGGATCTCTAAATCAATTATAAAACACAAAAATGAACATTTTTAAAATAACTAAGCCCCACCACCCTAACACAGCGATTTTCCTTGTGATGCTTTCCAATCTTAAACCATTTATAAACAGGTGAGAGCCCAGCCTGTCATGGATTTTGCATTGTTTCTTCACCTGCAGGAGGAGCTGTCCCTCACTGCTCCCAGGGCCCCCTCTTGGTGCTGGGGCCCTGAGCCCACAAAGCCAATTGTAAAAGGCTGTAGTCACAGGATATAAGTAATTTTACCTTCTGCTATTTTCACTTAAATTATTTCACCCTTTTTCTTCGCAACATGTTTATGTTTTAATGGTGACATAAATCCTAGTGAGTTCATTTTAACTTCCTCCCCCTGGGCCATTTGCGTTGCTTCTGATTTGGTTTTGCCGTTTGCCTGTTTGTTTCTGGTTTATGATGAACAGCTTTGGGTACCTGGCTCTTCGTTTGTTTTGAATCATCTCCCAGGAGAGTGATTTCAAGGGGCAGTGGCCACAAACAGCCCCCTCCAAAGGGCTCAAAGAAAGAGATTGCTGAAAGCGTGGCCCACGCTCACTGAGTTGCTCCAATCCTACGCCCACCCCACTTTTAAAGAGACCCTCCCTTGCGCAGGGAGGAAACTGATAGACCTGCCGCGCCAACAAGATGTAGGTTCCCTCTGGAAGGCAAGGCCGAGCGGTGGTCATGGAAACTGACTTCTGGAGCCACACTCCTTGGGTTCGGAATCCCAGCTCCACCACCTACAAACAGAGTTGCCTGTGGCCCTGTTACATTACTCTCTGTGCCTCAGTTTCCTCATCTGTAAAAGGGCAGTGATATCACCCACCCATGTGTTGCCACATCCAAGAAGTGCTTTGTACAGCCTGTGCACATAGTAGGCATGCTGTACATGACAGTCCGTACACAGAGTAGGCCCGCTGTACGTGTTAGCAACTCTCATCATCGTCATCAACATCACCACTAACCTGGGGCTGTGAGGCTATGAGGGGCATGGAGATAACTCTGCAGAAGGTTCTGGAGTCAGGGAAGTGGGTCGAGTATGAAGCAGGGGGTGAACAGAAGCGGGCGTTCAGCTGCCCACCGGGAAAGCAGTTCCCGTTCCAGGCACAGCCTGTGTGGTGAGTGCGATGCTGACACTGACCACCCCCTCGGCCCAGCTTGGGCACCGCACCTTGTGGCAGCTCCTGCTCTGCTGGCGGGTCCACGTCCCTAGGGAGCTGCAGCAGGTTGTAGAGGGGGTCTGGTTCCATCCTCTCCTGGCCCGCCCTGGAGGATGCAGGGGCAGAGAGGGTCACCATTCAAGGAGCTCGCCCCATGTGCTCATCATTGGCACTGGACCGGGAGGCACAGGGAGAAGGTAGACAAGTCACGAGCTCCCCCAGGATCACAGGGGTGCCTGGCGAGGAGTAGGCGCTGAGCCAAACCTTTCAGGGTGACCCAGTGGGGAAAGGCAGGTGGGGGGATGGGGCAGCCTGAGCAAAGGGCCCCCTCAGTGGGTGCAGAGCCGCCTGCCCCACACCCCCCTGGAACCCTCTACACCCCCGCCCCAGACAAGGAAGGAGAGGGTGGCCCACTCCTCAGAGCCCCGGACTCACAAAACCCTCGGCCGAGCTCAAGGGAGAACCCCAGGGTCAGCCTGTGTGGCGCTCCTGGGGGCAGGGTCCCAGCCTGGTCACTCTGGCTGTCTGAGCCCGGACAGGCCCACCCAGGGGCCATTGCGGCCTTTGGTGGGTGGGCCGCTCTGCCCGGTCCCCCCGGTCCCCGCGGGCTGGGCTCTTAGGGGGAGGCCAGGCTCCGAGACACCTAAAGGAAGGAGCTCCTCCCTCGTCTCCAAGTGGGGTTTTGAATCCCCGACTTTTGGGATGGTTTGGGGGATTCGGTGGGTCTGGCACTGACAGGGCGGACCCCAGGCTTCTTCATCGTCATCTCACCATGGGAGTGCTGAGCTTGTCCCGCCCGGGAGAGGGGCCGCTGCAGCAACCGTCCCAGGCCGCCTTCCTGTCCCCAGGCCACTTCCTCTCCTGGGCGTGGCTTCGCCAGCTAGGGTGACGGCTCTGCCCTCCCTCTTTCTCCCAGCCCCTGGCCTTTGCAGGAGGGCTGGGGGGTTCATACAGCAGAATTTGGGGGCTAAAGCCCCCTTCCAGCAGCTCCAGCCCCCATGGAGCCAGGGGACCACCTCTAGCTCCATCCTGCCCTGAGGTGGGGAAGGGGGAGAACATGGCCGCGGGGGCTGACCCCGTTCCCTCAACCCCCCAAGCCTCCTGCCGGAGAAGCAGCAGAGCTGCACCTGGGGCTGAGGGGCCTGCGTTCCAGGCCAGCTCCTTGTTCTAGGCTGTGTGACTTTGGGCAAACCCCCTCCCCTCCCTGGTCTTGACGCATCTTTACAAGGCAGGGCTGGACTCCATGCTTGCCAAAGGCAGCAGAGGGCAGGCAGAGCTGGGGTCTGCCCCCAGCCAGCAGCAGCCCGGGCAAGTCCCTCCCTGCTCTGGGCCTCCTTGTCTTCACCTGGAGACGGGGACACCTTCCTTCACGCCAGTTGTGGGAAACTCAGAAACGACATAGTGGAACCGGATGACTGGTCACCCTGCTGCACAAGGCAGGGCTGTGCCCTTCCACCGGTGGGCCCAGGACCCCTGACCGTCAAATGGGGCGGGAGGAGCGCGCAGCCTCAGCACAGGATGGTGGAGGGGCCCGGGGCGCGGGGTCTGCTCTGCACGAGTCCCTGCGCGCCCCAGTGAAGTGCCGTGCTCTCTGACCTGCTCTGGAGTCTTGGACTGTCCCTCTGGGAGCACTGTCACCCAAGCTTCGCGGACAGGCAGAAAGTCGGGGGCCCCCTCGGGCGGCCGAGACACCAGGACTCACCTGGCTGCCTCCTCCACACAAGGGAACAAAGGCTGCAGTGGCTCCAACGGTGGCCCCGGACGGTCACCCCAGGGTCTGCGTTTCCAAATGAATGCAGGTTCCGGGTTCCCAGGTCCCCAGGGGGCTGCAGGGGCCGGGCCAGGAGGCAGGGGCGGGCCAGGGGGTGGGAGCCGCTCACTTCCTCCTGGGGCCCCTGGCTTCGCAGGGCCTGCTCAGCGGCTGCTGCAGGGAGCTTCCTCCTCTGCGCGCAGGGCGCCGAGGAAGAGGATGCTTCGAAAGCGAGGCCCCCGCAAGCCTTCCGGAAAGCTCTGCCGGTGGAGCCCCAGCAGCCCAGCCACGCCTTCTGACCCCTCAGATGTCTCACAGGCAACTCGAACTTAATATTTCTTACTTCTCTCCCTTTCTCCTCCCTTCCCCACACCAAGCCAGGCCCTCCTTTGTCTCCCTATCATCAAAATGGCAGCTGCTTGGGCCACAAACCTGGGAGTCATCCTTCCTCCCAACCACCAGCCAACAGCCAGCTGACCAGTACACACCCCTCACCGCCACGCCACCATCCCAGTCCAGGTCCCCGTCCCTCTCCCCTGGACCACGCAGGAGCATCCTAACTGGACTTCCCGCTGCCAGCTTTGCCTCGTCTCCCACCTGAAACTGTCTCCACAAACAGCCAGGGCATTCACGTCACACCTCAACTCACTTAAACAGCTCACTACCACCAGCTCTTAAAAAGAAGCCCCCCCCAAAAAAAACAAAAGAAGCCCCAACCTGCCCTGTGGGCTCCATCTCCATCCTCACCTCCTGGCCTTTCCCACTCTCACGCCCTCCCAGCCCTGCCCACCTCCTTGCTGCTCCTTGCAGTTCCCTTCCTGCTTCAGGGTCTTTGTACTCACTGCTCTCTCTGCCTAGAAGCCCCTGCCCCAGCTCTTAGCATGGCTGGATCCTCACCCTTAACGTCGGCTTAAATGCCACCTCCTCCAAGCAGCCCTCCCTAACTGCCTATCTCAAGTAGGTCACCACCATTCCTGAAGGGGACCAGCTCTGCAATATTCTAAGAGCTGTCCTGGAGCTTCAGCCACCAGCCAGCCCCGGCAGCCTTCCAGTGGCTCTGTCATCACCCAATTTCCCATATTAAAGTCCTTTCTGCTTCAGACAACTAAAGTGGTTCTAGTTTTCTGCAACTGAATCCCGACTAATGCAGGATTTATTATCAAAAATAACTGCTGGGAATCTGGGATTGTGACTTTTCTGGGTGATTTAAAGGCAGCGAGGATCTGGTAATTACCATTAGGTGATGTAATTCTAGAAGATCACACAGTGAGAGCCACATACAGTGGCCAAACAATGACCTGTGGTCACCCGGAATTAAGTACCTATCAATCCCTAGTTTTAGCAGATGAGTTGTGGCTTCCATACAGAGTAGGATACGCACGGGCTGTTCAAGGAATGTGGGGTGAGCTAGCTCTTCCTCATCACACCAGAGAATTAAAAAAAAAAAAATACAAAACATGACTGCTCAGGTTTTTAATTCTCTGTTCAAGGTATGTTCAGAGTCACAGGGCTTTCCATGGTTGCTGCAGGACTGATGAAGCTGAAAATCAGATGCAGACCCTAATCCTGGTGCAGAATTGCATCACAGGCTAGATGCACAGCCTCGCCAAGTTCCCTGTGTGAAAGGGAGGGGCCCTGAGAACTGCAGTAGTGATGTGCAGCTGAGTCCAAACACCCCAAACCTGGGTCTGCTGGTGATAGCACTCACTTGCTAGGAAACCCTGGCATGACCTCACCTGAAGTGCTGAATTTGCAAGGAGATGCCAATTTTTTTCTCCTTCCCCAGCCCCGTCACCCCTTCATAACCCCCAGACCTCACAGCTCCAGTCTGTCCTGGAAGGATAAGCACAAAGTCACACCTGAGTTGTGGGGGCTTCTAGACTTTAAAAATGTGTACATGTTTGCTCATTTATTAGCAAAACCATGGGAAACATGTTTGGGGATGTATTATAAGGAACATACTTAGAGATGAGGCTGACTTTATTAATAGAAGTGCACGTAACAGAGATTCTGGATTCAGGGACACTAGCAGGAGCAGCGAGGTGCTTGCTAGGTGGGTGTGCTGAACATGGGCTCAGCATTGGCCTACACCGAATGAAAATAGGATGGCAGCAATAACTTGGCATAATGTGGGAGGACATTTGAGTGTCTTTGTCACATTAACCATGTCCCATGAGAAAAGCCAGAGGACAATCACTTTTCCAGGGCTTTGAATGGCTGTCTCTGGAGCTCAAGAATGATGCTGGGAGAGGCTGCCACTGAAATGGGCTCCCTGAATGCAACAGCATTGAGGTCATAGCAGACTGGTAGAGGCCAAGGGGCAGTCCTTATTCACCTGAGGCAAGGTGGGTGTATCAGTTAGTTTTTGCTGTGTAACAAGCCACCCCAAAACTTAGTAGTTTAAAACACCCATTGTAGGTTAGGCTGGGCAGTTCTGGTCTGGAACAACTTGGGTGATCTCTGCTGGGCTCTCAGGCGTCTATGGCCAGCTAGTGGCTGGTTACCTAGAGTGGCCTCACTCATGTGTGTGGCAACTGTCAGAGGCTGGCCCATGGGCTAGCTCACACTCATTTACACACTAGACCCAGCATAAGGGAGGGCAAGCCCCAGGGCACAAGCACTTTGCAAATCTCTGCTCATGTCACATTTGCTCTTGCCCCGTTGGCCAAAGCAAGTCACATGGCTGGTCTAAAAGTCAGTGTGGGAAAGAATGACCTAACGGGTACAGGGAAGGGGGTTGTTGCAGCCATTTATGCAAACAGTCTACACAGCAGGTGTGGAAACCGAAACAAACAGAAAGGTCTGGCCACAGGGACAGCTGACCTTGGACAATTGGCCAGAGGTCCCTAGGCATGAAGCAGATGGACAGACCGCTAAAAGCCTACTCAAACAAAACCAGATGCAATCCAGGTCAGGGCAACAGAGGTTCAAACTGAGTCACCAAGACAGAAAACCACAGCCCCAAACCCAATTCCAGGACTAACCCCATTCCACCGCCTCAACCGGCAGAATCCCCACATGGGCTTGCTGACCTTGTGAGTGAGGACACTTATGAGAAAGGCCAAGTGGAAGTGCCTTGAGTGCCCCTTGCCTACCCAAATTGTAAAACCAAAAGCAAAGCATCATTTACAGATGCGACGGTACCTGCTGCCTGTGCAGAGGACAGGTAGAAGTTGGAAAGTTTAATTAGTGGGGCTCTAAAGGCAGGACCTGCTTCAAATGGGATCTTTTTTTTTTTTTTTTTTTTTTTTTTTGAGGTACCAGGGGCCAGGGATTGATCCCAGGACCTTATATGTGTGAAGCCAGCGCTCAACTACTGAGCCACATCAGCTTCCCTGTTTTGTTTTTTTTTTCACTTGTTTTGTTTGTTGTTAGTTTTTGTTTTTTCAGGGGGTGCCGGGAACCAAACCTAGGACTTCCCATGTGGGAGGTGGGCACTCAAATGCTTGAGCCACATCTGCTCCCCAGATGTGATCTCTTTACTGGAGCAAATCAGCAGAGCCCTTGGTTCTTTGCATGCAGCTATTGAACTGGCACATGCATTTTTCTCTTTCAAAATATGCAGAGAAGCAGCATTGACCTGGCAGGGAGAGCAATACACTGTCTTGCCTCCAGCTCTGCAGTGACTTAGTCTGGAGGGCCTTGGGCACCAGGCTGGTCCACTGCTTTGCCCGTATCAAGCTCATAGGACCTAGAGAGCATGAGTTTCCCACAGTGGGATATCGGGGACCAATATACTGCATGCTCCCATTGATCCTTGGGAGGACCAGAGCTTCCAGGCTAGTTCTGGTCAGCCACAGCAGCTTCATCTGTGTATCCAGTGTGGGGTACAAACTCCATCATTTTCTATATGTGCCCTGGTGTGAAAAAGACTGTCCTAGATGCCTTTTTGAAAGTCACATGCTGGCCAGTGTGTGTGGGAAACACACTCTTAAAAATTCAGGGGCTAGCTACCTAGCAAACTTTCTGGGGATCTAGTTGCTTGGGCATGTAGGGACAGCGCCTCCAAAATGAAACTGAAGTTGCTGTACATCACACCTGCCACCACTAAGAAAGAGACACCCTGCTTCTTGGGAGCTCTTCAGATGTGAAAGGCAGCACACGCCAACCCACCCATCTATCAATACAGCTATATATACACATAGAGAAAGGGTAAAGCAAGTGTGGTAAAATGTTAACATTTATGGGATCTGGATAAATACAGGAACTCTTTGTACTCTATTCCTGCAACTTTTCTGTGAGTTTGAATTATATAAAAATAAAATGTTCAAAGAAAAAAAGAGGTTCTCACTGGCATCCTTGTTTAGTTAGTATCAGTATAAATACATAGATTTTTTTAAAAAATTCAATGTGTTTCACTCCATTATTCTTCCTGATGCTTAAATGATCCAAAACATGGCAAGTGGGAGCCCTTTGAAAGCACCTGTGTCCTTCGGACCTGTCTCCATCATGCTCTGAGTCTGACCTGCTTTATGGCACAATGCTTTGGGCTCATCTGTCAAGACAAGATTTTTAAAGAATTGAGATGGGGAAAATCTAGAGCTACATCCCAAATGCCTTTGGTAGAACATCAGGATCCTGAGTAGGTATTTTGCAAAGTATGCTGAGTGTCAACCAGGGTGCTGGGAACCCTGGACTTGGAAGTTTTGCCTTATGTGACTATCTCACAGTTGCCCAACACCTCTTGGCTAAAACCAGCCCCATGGCTCCCCGAATCCAAGGTGAAAAAGGAAGGTATGGATTTTAGGTCTTATCTCAAACCCTCTGCCTCAGAAGCCTCCTCACCCCCATCTTTATTTCACTCTCTAATGCATGCCTGTTTTCTTTCCTTTGCAGAACTTGCCCTATCAGCATTTATCTCGCTTTACTCTCTGCCTCACCTCTCAGCTCCCTCTGTCCCGTCCAATTCCTTGAGGCAGAAACTGTGTCCACCTTGTTCCCTGCTGCATCCCCAGGACCTGGCATGGTGCCTGGCACCTGGGAGGCCCTCAGTAGATATTTACCAAATGAACTGGGGGGGTGGGGAGCTCATGGGATTCCCCACCCTCCGGCCCCTGTAAAGCTGAACCACAGAAACTAGTGATGATAACAATGACCACAAAGAGTGGGTTTCCACTTAAAACGTGACTAAGCCAGAGCTTCCCACCACAAGATGCTGTCCTTGCAGAAAGAGGGGAGAGTTCCCTGTCCCTGCGGTGGCTGGATGACCATCTGTCAGGACAGCTGAGCTGGCTCCTACCTGGGAAAGGGGTAGATGAGATGACCTCAGAAGGCCCTTCCTTCTCGAAATTCTCCCAGCCTACAAAATCTGCCGCAGCTGAGGGCAAGTGGCCATGTCCTGTCGCAGCTCCCAAGACACTGGCCACGAGGAAAGGAAGGCATCCCAGAGACGCAGGAGGCACTCCCACAGCCGAGACCCGATGCGGGGCAAGGGCTGAACCGGGGGTCTTTCCTGAGGGCATGCTGCCCACACTGGCTGTCAGCAGAATGAGACCCAAGCAGCTTTTTGGAAAGACAGAGAAGTCCGGCAGCCTGCAGCAGCCCTCCACACACTAGGTTCTTTCTTCTCCTTCTCCATGTGGCTCCAACATCACCTTCTCCCCAAGGCCCTCATGTCCCTCCCCAGGCAGCTCTAGCCACTCCCTGCCACATGCCAGACCCCTTCCACCATCACAGCCCACCCTGTGTGGAGGCGAGCTCCTGTGTCCTCCTGGCTCATCTCCAGGGCCCAGTTGTTTAATCAAGCCCTAGTCCAGGCATTGCTTTGCAGGTATTTAGTAGGCGTGGCTGACATCTGTAATCAGTTGGCTTTAAGTAAAGGAGGTGACCCTTGAAAATGCAGGTGGGCCTCATCCAATCAGTTGAAGATCTTAAGAGCAAAAACCAGGAAGCAGATGTGGCTTAAGTGACTGAGCTCCCACCTGCCACATGGGAGGTCCCGGGTTCGGTTCCTTATGCCTCCTAAAGAAGATGAGCAAGACAGCGAGCTGATGTGACAGGCTGGCATGGCAAGCTGACACAACAAGATGATGCAACAGGAGACACAAGGAGGATAAACATATTGAGAGACACAACAAAGCAGGGAGCTCAAGCAATTAGGCATCTCCCTCCCACACGGGAGGTCCCAGGATTGATTCCTGATGCCTCCTAAAAGGAAGATGAGCATACAACGAACAGACACAGCAAATGCAAACAACAAGGGAGTGGGGAGAAATACATAAAATCTTAAAAAAAAAAAAAAAAGCAAAAACCAAGATTTCCTGGAGGAGAAATTTTGCCTCAAAACTGCAGCAGTTCCTGCCTGAGTTTCCAGCCTGCCAGGCTCCCCTGTGGATTTCAGACTTGTCAGCCCCCATCATCGTGTGAGCCAATTCCTTAAACTAAATCTCTTCATAGATCAATGACTGATAAGAGATGATAGATCAATCTGTACTTAAATCTACAGATACATAGATATATCTGTGTCTACAGGTTCTGTTTCTCTGGAGAACCCGAATTGTCATGATCTACATACTTGTCCCCCACGGGTTCCAGGTGACAGTTCTTGGTGTCACCAGCCATTGACACCAGGTCTAGATGAACCAGACCCTGGGCAAGTGTCTGCTGGACAGGACTAACTAGAAGATCCCGGAAAGGTGATACACCATTGCTGGCCTCAAAGAACTTACGTCCATGGGGCAATGCTTTATTCTCATCAATATCAATAAATAAATCCCACCCAAGAAAAGCACAGAGGGAAATTGAAAGCAACCAAGATGTCCTTCCATGGTTGGCAGGATAAACAAGCTGCGGCCTGGCCAAACAATGGAATATTACTCAGCAATAAAAAGGAATGAGCTCTCCATCCACAAAGAGACGTGGAGGAAACGTAAACGCCTATTGCCAAGTGGAAGAAGCCAATCTGAAAAGGCTAGCACACCATAGATGCCAACTGCACACCTGTAGAGTCGGGGAAAAGACCAGTGGCTGTCAGCGATGGAGGTGGGGGGCAGGGGGAGCAAGTGGAGCCCAGGGCAGTGGAACTTGTGTATGATATACTAACAGTGGACATGTGATGTCACACATTTGTCAAAACCCATAAAACTGCACATCACAGTGAGCCCTGATGCAATCTGTGGACTTCAGTTAGTAGTATCGCACCAGGATTCGTTCATCAGCGTGACAAAGGGCTCACCCTCACGCAGGACACTAATTACAGAGGAAACTATGTGTCGAGGGGGGATATATGGGAACGTTGTACTTTCTGTATAATTTTTCTGTAAACCTAAAATTGCTCTAAAAATAAAGTTTATTCTAAAAAAAGAAAAGAGAACACAGGTTGGGACAGACTGGGTCAGAGCCAGGGTCAGAGACGTGCCGGTGGAAAGCAGGGCTCTTCAACCCCAGCACGGCTGAGCTCTCGGGCAGGGGGTTGTCAGGAGGTGGGGAGCAGCCCTGGCCCCTCCCCACTCCATCCAGTGGCATCCAAGCTCCACCCCCAGTTGTGACAGCCAAGAACGGCCTCCAGGCATTGCCAAATAGCGCCCCCCCCGGGAGGGGGGGCGGGATCACCTCTGGTTGGGAACAGCTGATTCTAAGGCAGGGAGGGGTGAATCAACAGGGGCTCATGGCACTGCAGCCCACCTGAGCGCCTCTCAGTCCTCACCCAGGAACAAAGCTGAATTTCAACTCAAGCGTCTCTCCAAAGCCCGTGCACTTTCCTGTAACAGTTTGTGATTTTTGGTAATTTTTTAAAGAATAACATCATTGCCTGGCTCTCCAGACTAGCTTCTTGAGTAGTTACAATTTTAACATTATTTAGTGGAGAAAAGTTTGCTGAGGCTTCTTGCAGCTTCTGCCAGGGAGGGTCTTTGGCTGGGCCAGTGATAGGGGTGCAGGCCAGGCCACCATCACGGGTCGTGCTGGCCCCCGGGGCAGCTTCAGAGCCCTTCGAGAGAGAAGGCAGGAAGGGCCATCTCCCCGCAGTGGCCCTCAAGCATCTCCCGCGTCCTGGCTTGATCATTCACCCTCAGTGGGCCTTTGCCGCCCCCTCCGCGGCCCCCAGGCTGCTCCCCCCACCCCACGCCCCGGGGCTCAGAGCTGGCTTGCTCTGGCTGGACGTCCTGCAAGCCCTGTGGCCAGCACCCAGCCCTGGGCCAGCACGACCCACAACCGCAGGCAGGACGAGAAAGAGCAGCCAAACAGGCACCCAGCAGCGCTGCAGTCACCGGGTCTTTATTGGAATAAACAGCGTGTGTGACACACCACGCTTTCCATCACACCTGTCTCTGGGATGCTCGGAAGCATTCCCATCGCAATGCAGTACAGAAAGGCGGGTCTGAGGACAAACCATCCCCGCCAGGGTTTTCGTGGCTTGTCCTTAGCATCCAGAAATCCAAAGTCAACATGGCTTTAAAGAATTAAAAGACAATTAAATACTGGCACACAAAGAGAGAGATCTCTTTGTCACTGTGTCATATCCAATTAGGACACTAGAGCACAGCGGGCTCTGGGCTCAGGGCTTGCATCATACTGTGAGATCTTTAAAGGGGAGCCAGAGCTGCAAGGGGGCTCCAGCCGCCAGACGCTGGGGCGTGAAGACGTCCACCCTGAGAAGGACAAAGGTAAATGTTTTAGGGCCCTCTCAGCGGGGTCCTCAGGCTGCCAGGCTTCCTTGACCTGGTGGAAGCAAATGGCCTTGGTTTCATTTCATTCCTGCAGAAAACTGAAAATGGGTGTCAGACACTGAGGCATGGCTCCTGGATTCCTGAATTAGGAACTAAAAGGGGAATGCTTGCCTCCCAAGGAGCACTCGGTGCGAGTCAAAGGCAGGCTGCTTCCATTGCCCAAGCTGCCCCAAGAGGCTCGAGCAGAAGGCAGAGGCGAACTCTGGGCAGGGAGGGCCCAGGTGGGGCTTTGCATTGTAAGTCACCGTCCAGGCGACTGTGCTCCCCAGTGGAGTGACAGCTGTCCAAGGGGAGAGAGCTCCGCGGCACAGCCGGCACTGCGCCCTGCCTGGGCCCTGGACCAGCACGGCAGGCCCCAGCCTGAGTTCTGATTAGAGGTGGACAGTGAAGGCGTGAAAAGGAGGTGCACAAAGCGCGAGGCCCCTGCACAGGTGTGCACACCTTTGAGCTAATTTGGAAAAAAATAACTGGAATAAAAGACCACGTCCCTCCCTACAACTGTGGCCTTAAAAGTCACCACGGTGAAGCCAAAGTGCCTGCCGGTGGGTCTCCCACGTATCTTATACGGGAGCTGCCAGGACCCACCCCCCGAGCAGGCGTCAAGGGCGGCCCACCCGGATGGGACGTCCCGTGGCCGCGCTCAGCCCACAGGCAGCCTCAGGACCCCCTCGCGAGCCCAGAGCCGCTCCCAGCCGAGGCCGCTGCGATTCTAGGCACAGAACGAGGGCCGCACAAAATGCTCCAGCCTCGGCTGTTTTGTCAACGCGGCTCTTTAATGTCACCGCATCCCGCAGGAGACACCGTAACACCGTTTTAATTATTTCTTTCCCCTGCTGGGAACCACTTCCATCAAAATGGCTATTCTGAACCCATCCCCAGCCTAGCAGCCATGGAGCTGAGAGAGAATATTAAACCGTTTCTTAAAACTTTAGCACTGGCATTCAATTTAACATGGGCAGTGCACTCCACGGCTCTGATCCGCAGCAGAAAGGCAAAAATCAAAGAGACGATAAAGGCCCACGTGGCTGTGGCGAACGCTGGCGAGAAGTCAAGGAAGACAGTCGCTGTGCGGGAAGCTGGCCAAGGGGGTCGGCACGCCAGAAGCTGGGGAAGGGCGGGGGGACCAGCCCAGGCCCTGGACCCTACCCAGAAAACACAGCCGACGGCTTCCCCGTTTCTCTGCAGAGCCGAGCTGTGCGAGGGGGTGGTCGGCATTTCTTTTTGCAGGGCGCCCGGTGGGAGGGTCCATCAGGGCTGAGAGGTGAGCTGAGCACTTCATATCCTGCCCCCTTCCAAAAGTTTCCAAAAATACACACACTCCCCAACAGGCCTTGGGGCTGGGACAGTTCCCGCAGAGCAGTCTCGACCCGGTTCCGGGCCAGCTCCTGAAGCGCCCCTCGGCAGCACAAGAACAAAGTGCCGCCCGCAGCCCAGCCGACCTACGACCTCGGCAGAGGGGCCACCCTGGGCCTCGGGTGTTTGTGCAAAAGCTAGATACAATCAACCCTGGGCGGTCAAGACGCTTCTGGACCTTTAGAGTGAAGATTCTAGAACTGCAAAACCCATGTTACCAAAACGCCCTGCTTCCCGGGACGTTCCGACCCAGGAGATTTCCCCAGGACAAGCAAACCCGAATCCTCGCTGCAAAGCTCCCGGTGTGTTTCTGAACACGTGATGATGGCAAATGTTCCATCGAACGGATTTCCGGCCCGGGGGTCAGAGTGGGGCTTTTTTCTTTATTTTTGGTCTTTTGATCAAAGCAGATAACAAGGGACTCAGCATCCAGGGAAGCAGATACCGCAAACCCAGAAGCACAGAAGTCCTGTACGGTCAAAGGACCTGCCGCGGAGGGGTGGCAGGAAGGGAGGTGAAGAACGAGGGCCAGGCGGAGGGGGAGGGTGGGGGTCCTCGGGCAGCCTGGGCTGGGAGCCTGAGAAGGCGCAGGACACCGAAGCCACTTTTCTCTCCAGACACCGTCCCCGTGACGTCGCCGCCGCCGTGCGCATCATTCGACGTTCTTGTACTTGGTGAACAGGTTGTACAGGACCCTCAGGGTAGATCTGAGGTCCAGGTTCACCACAGCTGCAGAAGGAAACAGAGACATGCTTGGGCCGTGCCTCCTCTCCCCAGCGGAGGGAAGAGAGCTCGCGCCCCCACCCAAGAGCCACGGGGCTGCCCCGGCGGGTGCCGGGGCGTGGCCTCCCCCGCGGGCCTCCTGGGACGCCTGCTGGCTGCCCAGACATGGCTCTCCCGGCCCCGGCGCCGAGCTGCGTCCACGGCAGAGTGCTTCTAATTAAAGACTGACCCCGTGTCTGGGCACTCTGGAAGGGGACGTCCAGACCACGGGGGGCGGGAGAGACCCCACCACAGGCTGCCACCCACCCCGGGGATGGACGCCTGAGATGAGTGGGTGACGGTCCTGAGCCCAGTCCGGGACTTGCACCAGGACTTGTCCAAGGGCGAGGGGTGTCTGCAGTGTGGGGGCTTCAGAGCCAAGAGACGTGCCTGGGGCCAGAGACACGCAGCAGGGCACGGGAAGGGCAGGGTGGTCCCCCTGGGCCCCAGCAAGGCGCTGGCCCTGGAGGCCGGGACACCTGGTGTGGCAGTTTGATATTATCCATGAATTCCAAGAAGAGATACAGACGATGTTTGTAAACTGGTCTGTTCCTCTGGGCGCGATAGCCCTTTGGTTTAAATTCAAAGGCTTTACATTTACTTGATTAAATCAAGATTAGGGCTTTGATTCGGCCACGTCATTAAGGCGTCCAGGGTTGAGTCCCTGCCTCCTTTGTGGGCTGTACAGACAGACAATTAAGAAGACACACAGAAGCAGATACACAGAGAAAACACGCAGGGGAAGAGAGGCAGCTCCACAGACACAGCAGAGGCCCCGGGAAGAGAGCCGAGCCACTCGCCTGAGTTTGCAGCTGAAGAGGCCAGGGCCCTGAGCAGCTGAGGCCCCAGCCTGCAGCTGAGATTGGGAGAAGCCGGGCCCACGGAGCCGGAAGAGGAAGAGGAAGGCTGACCCCTCGCCGACGTCACCCGCCATCTTGCTTCACCACGTGGCAGCTGACTTAGGTGAGTACCTAACCTTGACTTGGACTCTCTAGGGCCTGGTAACTGTGAGTTTTTACCCCAAATACCCTTTATGGAAGCCAACCGCCTTCTGGAACTCTGCCTCGGCACCCCTTTGGCTGACTAATACGCCTGGTTCTCCCCACTTGCTCTGTGACCTGACAAGTACTTCCCTGCACTGGGCTGAAAAGCGGGTCTGCTGGACCCCACAAGGCCAGAGGCCCTCGGAGCTCCGGCTGCCTGTGGCTCCAAGGCAGACACAGAAGCTCACCTTGCTTCACCCCTGCAGGTACTTAGCTCATCGCAGCGGGAGGCAACTAACTGCTCGCCCCAGGGTTCCTGGAATCTCAGCTCGCCAGAGCAGGGCGCTGTGTGGAGAGCTGGCACGAGCTCTCGCCTCTCCCTCCCACTTTGCAAAGGAGAAGACCAAGACGCGCATGCCCGGGCGGCGGCCCCCTACGGGGGACCTGGGGCTGCGGGACCCCTCGGCCATGCTAAGGCCCACGGCAGAGGCGCCAGGCAGGGCTGGAAAGGCGTGCTTCTCCTCCCTGCCCCTCCTGACCCCAGAAGACGCTAACGCTGTCAACGGCGGCGGCAGCTGGCGCGTTCTGTGGGCCAGGCCCTTATCTACAGGCTTCATGCACGCTCACGCACTCGAGCACCCCTGGCCCTAAGAGGCTGGTGCCGTCATCACTTCCCTTCACGATCAGCACACAAGAGGCACAGAGAGGAGAAGCAACGTGCCCGGGGACACACAGCTAGTCAGAGGCAGGACCGGGTTCCTTCCAGCAACAACCGAGAGCTCCGAGCCTCCCCACAGGCCCTGCCGGGGCATGCCACGCGGCTGCCGCCTCGCTCCTTCACTGCCGTGTTCTCTGACCCAGGGCTCAATGAGTGCACTGCCCTTGGCACCCGCTGTTCAGGGAGACGGCCCTGCTTTCCAGGAGCTTCCATTTAGACAGGGAGGGAGGAACAATAAACAACTAAACGCATGCTGAGACTGGGGGATGGGCGGACGTCTCCAAGTGGGGTCCCCAGACCAGAGGCAAGTTGTGGAGCCCCCTTCCGTCACACCCGAATCAGAGAGTCTGGGGTGGGGCCACCTATGCTTTAACACGGGCTACAGGTGAGACATCCTGGTGGTGGCATCAGATACGGGCCAGGGAGCGGCAGGGGCGACTCAGTCCCACAGGGAGCGCGGGCTTGCCGAGTGCCAGCGCACAGCGCATGCATCGGGACATCGACCCCGACACTCACTGAAATCCAGCGAGCCTCTAATTCATTTCAAGCAGTGAACGAGCATCCCCAGGCACACCACCCTTAAATTCTGGGACCTGCGGGTCTTGGAGGCCGATTGGTTATTACAAGAATCGGCACTGCCGGCTCCGCCAGCAGGTCCTTCTGTCCCCACAGGAGGAGGAGCTGAGGCCGGCAGAGCGCAGCCTGCGGTGCTGGCTAACCGTGGCGGAAGAGGACACGGGGGGTGATCGGAATCGACGCTTCTGACTTTCTGCTAAGGTCTCGCTCCCCTTCCAAACCCTGACCATTCCCAGAGGCCTGAGCGTACTATGAAGCCTGAAATTCCATGTGCTAACCCCTAGGGCCCCGGAAGGCCTCACCATGACATCCCCTGCTCTCACCAGATATGCCCCCGGCCAGCGGGAAAGGCTCCCCACCTGGCTCGTTCCCCTCCCAGCTGGACCACCTGCACCCCCTCCTTAACTGCCCTGTTTGAACAGAATTATTCAAACAAACCCATCACGTCCTCCCACGGGAACCACCCTACCCCCTTGTTACTACAAAGACTGCCTCCCCCAGTCCCCGTGCCCTGCTCCTGAGTGCAACCCCTGGGGCCCTGAATGGCGGGCGGTGCCCTGCTCCCCCGGCTGAGCATGACTGTGACTAATAACTGCCGGCCATCTCATCTGTCCAGTGCTGGCTCCGTGTGCTCAGCCTTCCCCGTAACCCTAGGGTGGGACAAGGTCCAAAAGAGATCAGGAAGGCGTTACCTTCGGGACGAGCTTTGGGTTTCTTGAGCCCACCATCCATCATCAGCTCAAATGCAAATGACACGTTATGGACCTGCAAGGAAAAAGCAAGAGTGAGCGCTGGCATCTGACAGCTAGGCCACCGCCGCGCCACTGCTGCCCGCTGCTTTCCTTCCGGAAGGACGGGATGAGCACAAGTGTGCAAAAGGATTCTACCATTGCAAGTAGTACGTCATCAAGGACCCAGTGAGCCCAGGGCAGGGCCAGGGGGCGAACAGGTGGGGGGTGAAGTCTGCCGAGGTCGACACACACGGATCAGATGGTTCCTGTTCCTTCCGCCAGTGACTGGGGGGCTGGGAAGATGCATAGGTCACGGAGCAAGGCCTCCCTCAAGGGGCCACCGCAATAGAGTGCCCACTCTGCCCTGGACCCCAGGCACAACGTGGTGAGTAGGTGACAGGGATGGGGAAACCGAGGCTCAGAGAGGACGAGCCACTTCCCCAAGTCACCCAGCCTGATGCCTGGTCCCTGGCCCAGAGCAGACCCCAACATCTCCAGGAAGGGGCTTAATGAAAGAGCTGAGCACCTGTGGGATGGGCCCCTGGCCCCTGAGGGCACAGGTGGGCCTGGCCCCGAGGACCCAGAGTCAGCCGCCGGCCACGAGGGTCAGGCTGCAGGGCCCATGGAGCGATGGCCACGCCCCCAGCCCACATGGGGTTGATCCCTGCAACTAAAGGGGCCAGTGCCTCTCCAGCACCAAGGCCGCCTGGAGCTTCCAGTCTGGCAGTGACTGCCGAAGACGTTTGAAGAAAAGCCTTCTCTGCTGCGTGGAGTGCCCACCTGAATCGCGAGGCAAATCGTTCAGCCGGCCACCTGCTGCGCACAGAGGCTGGTGCAGAGGGACGGGGTGCCACAAAAGACCGTGGCTTCAGAGTGGGAAAGGACCTGGGGCTCTTGGTAATCAAATGCTCTTTCAACAATAATGCCTTGATGATTTCAGCGTAAATGAGTCAGAAACACAGGGAAGACGATTTTACTTGCAGTTTAATAATTAACTAGGAAAAAAATGGGGGACAAAATCACCTGCAGCCCAGAAGCTTCCACGGCCCAGCTGACGGCGGCCCTGGGCGGGCACCGGCTGGGTCATCGGGGGGCTGAGTCGGAAACAGCCCAATGGAAACGCCAGGCAAACTGCTGGACGTCTCCCTGCGCAGCACAAGGGATGGGCCTTAGGAGGGCGCGCGGGGCGTGGGGGTGCTGCACGTGGTCTGCGCATAGGGGTGGGGCGAGCCCTAGAAGTGGGGACGGGCGGTCTTCGCAGGGGCAACGCCGTGCGGCTACGGGGGAGCAGGCCGGCCCGCGGTTGCCGGGCACCCACCTCACGGCCAGCGCTTCGGCGCGTCCCTCACTTCCCGCCACCCCTCGGCACGGTGGGCATCGCTCCCTTTTACGGAGGACGGCACGGGGCTTGAGGGGGTCAGGACATCTGGGCCGGGAAAGGCACGGAGCCTGGAGCGCTGGGGCCAGGATTCAGACCCCAAACCAGGGCCCTTCCTCCCAGAGCGCCCTGCCTCCTCGTATCCGCCAGGACACGCCAAATAGTCCAACTCGCACACTCACACACACTCACACATTCCCTCACACATGCTCACACACAAACACCCACATATACACTCCGACTTCACACTCACACATACTCATCCTCACACACAACGCTCGCTCACTTTCATACACAAACACCCACACGCACACTCAGACTCGCACTCACACACACGCACACACAGAAATGCGCACACACCTACACACATACAGACTCACACGTTCTCACACACACAAACGGGCCCTGAATCTACGATGTGAGCAAAGAGAAAGGAGGAAGGGGGCAGCCAGGCTGCAGAGTCTTCTCTGACACAAAGCCCGTCAGCCTCGAGGCCTGAAGGCTCCTCTCCCCAAGCCTAGCGAGGCACCTAGCAGGAGACCGCCGGGTGGGCCCACAGAGGGGTTCAGGCGGGGCAGAGACCACCGCTCCAAGCCGCTCAGCGACCGACGGCGGTGGGCTCCCACCCCTGCCCCAGAGAGAGAGTAGTTGAAGAGGGAGGGGATTCAATCTCCTCAGACTCTCAGCTCAACAGTAACTGGTTCTGAAGTGAGGTTTTCTTTCTGCTTTCCCCTCGGCCTGAGGAAACTTCCAGGAAAGAAACAGCCTGGGCCCTCTGCTGGTTCTCTCTCAGGGTGGTGCCTGCCCCCAAACAGCCTCGAACGGCCCAGCAGAGAAGCCTTCCCCTGAGCCCGGATCCCGAACGGATCAGCAAGCAGCTCGTGAGGCGGCTCAAAGGCCACCCCCTCAGCGTGAGGGCCGAAGCCCAGAGCCGGGGTCCGGGCCTGGCCCGTGCGCGGGACAGCTGTACAGCTCAGCATTCCAGAAGAGCTGGCCAGGTGAGAACAGAAACAGCAACAGTAAGAAAGAGCAGGGGGCTCTCCCGGCGCTGGCCTTGCTGGCTGTGAGGCCCGGGGCTCGGCTCGGTCTCCCTGAGAAAGGCACCCGGGAGAGCCCCCCGCAGCGGCTGAGCCCTTCCCGGGGTTCTCCTCTAGGATTCACTTTGGGTCTCGGGTGCCCTTCACTCCGCAGAGCCTCCGCCTGGGGACACACGACAGCGCCGGCGGGGGGGGGCCACGCATCTGAGCTCGCTCACGCCTGCCGCTCATTCGCAGCACCCGGCAGGGTCTCAATCAATCGTCTAATTTCACCGTGATAAAAAAAATAACATTTTTGTAAGCAAATACACATATATGCATATATATTTATATATCATTTTGCAAATGTTTTTATGTATTGTGAGAATTTTGATTTTTACCCACAATAAAAATTAAAAAAAAAAAAAAAAAAACGCAACTGTTTCAAAAAACACGAGTCAATGCCACGCTCGCAGACAGCAGTCCACAATGCGCTGCCGATTTTTCTCGTCGAACCTCAGTTTCCTTCTCCAGAGAATGCAGAGACTCTGATGCCAGGCCACAGGCTCCTCGCCGAGCCTCAGAGGACCGGGCAAGAACACGGGTGCTGGGGCTGGCCGGAACGGGGCTCAGGTCCACTGCCCACCCGGCAGTCAGTCGTGAGGACTGGGGGGAGGTGATAAACATCACGGGTTCCCCAAGGGCTCCCGCCGCACCCGCCAGCAGGAACTCCACATCCGCCCTGAAGACAGAGCTCCAGCTGCCCACGGGGCCACGGCACCACGGCATGCTCCCTTCTGGGAGCACCAACAGGGCAGACCACGCGCCGCACGCGCTACCCCAAAATAGCCGCCCCTCCGTCAAGCCGGTCCAGACGCGACGGCCGTGACGCAGGCCTCGCTGGCTTCCAGGCCAGGGCAGCGACGGACAAAGGCTTCCATCCTCGCTTCAAAGACAAGAAAGCAGGGCCGGGGCGGTGACGCCACTGCCACTTGTGCCGAGCCTTTGCTTTGAAAGAAACCCGGTTCCGGACCGCCTGGCTCGGCCTGCCCTTCTCGCCAGCCTTCGTACAGGAGTGAACCAAGAAAAGATCCCTCCAGACATCACTTCCGCCGTCAGTCAGCCTGGAACTGCCCGGACCTCTTTTTTTTTTTTTAAGATTTTATTTATTTATTCATTTCTCCCCCCCCTTGCTGCTTGTGCTCGCTGGGTCAGCTAACCACGCCGTGCGGGCGGGCTTGCCTTCACCAGGAGGCCCCGGGAACCGAACCCGGGGCTTCCCACATGGCAAACGGGAGCCCTACTGATTGAGCCACAGCCGCTTCCCTGCCCGGACCTCTTAACCAAACGATCTGTCTTATTTCCAGGACAACAGCACATTTCCTGGCCGAGCTCCCTCGCGCGCGTTCTCACTCACTACTCGATCTGAACTCTGACTTGCCAAGACTTTTCTAATCTGTTCTGATTCCGTCTCATCAGGCAAGACAGGAACGAATGTGGCCACAAGCACCCAGGCTGCCAGGTGCCGGCCATGGGCAGACTGATCAATGCCGGCTCCCTTTTCCGCCTGGCTCTCCGGCTGCTGCCACCACGTACAGCGTCTGCCTCCCTGACTCCAGGGGGTCTAACACTTGGGGATAATCAAATGACAGCTGCCTGTAAGTCCAAAGCAATACAGACAGTCCGGAAGCCAAGTTTCTAAGGGTGAAGCACTAAATACTGCCTCCACGAGCTTCAAGGTGGCAAGCTTCTTGCAGGAGGCAGGACTGGGAAATAGGAATTGTCCTAAGAAAACAATCCAACAGGAAATGGGAAAAATATATATTCTGGAAGGTGCCCTGATTTTTTTCATAATAGGGGGAAAAAACGGAAACAAGAGGATTGCTCTTGAGCAGAGACCAGTGAAGACCCAGAAAGCAGATCACTCGGTGGCCCTCGGCGCCCAGAAACGGTACCTAGGTGCCCCTGGAAATGGCAGTTAGGGAGCTTGTGGAGCAGCAGGGAAAATCAGACGCGCCGTACATGTGAGGTGAAACAGAAAGGAGTCCCACATCTGCGGACACTCGACCGTAAGGATTAAAAGCCAGATGGTCGCACGCGAAAGCACCAGCCAGGCTCCCGGCAATGGAACTCGGCTGGGTGACGGCGCTCTCACTTCTTTTGCTTTCTGCAGTACTGGTTTTTTGGGTGCTTTTTCTTTTTTGAAGGCCAACGCACGACTGCAGGAAGAGCTCCCGGGGATGCACTGTGCATTGCAGCCCCCATACCTTCTGATCAAAGCCGTCCGGGGTCAGGTAGAAGTTGTGGAGAGGAACGAAGTAATGTTCCAGGAGGCCCATGAGCAGAACCAGGTACACGCCATCTGCAAACTAACGAGAAACACTTGGTGACGGCTCTGAGCAGCGGGCGGCGGCGAACACGCTGCCTCTGCACGAGAGGAGGAAAAATATCCTAGGGTATGAAGCCATCCTTCCTCTAGAGCTGAGACGTGAAGGGCCTCGCTGCAAAAGGCCAAGCTCGGGCCTTGGGCTCGACGCCGTCTGCCCCTCACCAGGGTTGTGGTGGGGAGCCCGCGAGAGTACGGGCAGGGAGCCCCTCACACACAGTGGGTGCTCCGTCAGCCTCAGCTGCTTAGGGATGAATTACTGAATGAATGAAGGATGAATGAATGATGGCCTCAGGTGCGGTATGCTGTTGGCTCTGTTGCCCGGTGTGCTCGCTCCCTCTGCGGTGCCCGAAGGTTTCTAATGCTCAGGACGAGACTTCCCCAGTCTCCTGCGTGGGTGGCAATGCCCTTTTGTGTTTGCGCAGCATGGAATGTCTGCTCCATCTATGCCTGGAAAGGCCCGCAGGCTGCGGCCACTGCTCCCAGGTTTCCCGGGGACCCCTCTCTGCCTGCAGTGACTCTGACTCCGACCCCCTCCCCACCTCGGCTCAGTGCCTCAGCTCCACCCTCCACTGGCCTCTGGATTAACCGCAGAATTCCAGGCAAGAGGGCCGAGGCCCCCTGCCACCCACACGAGGTGACCAGGAATCTAGAAAAACCAACTCCCATCTCTGGCAGACACGCTCCCACCTCTGCATAAGCCAGGGCAGGTTTACAGGAAAAGGCGGGGCAGCCTTGCAGCACGAGGGAGGGCATGGTGGTCTCTCAGCACACTGTCCACGGGGCAGGCCCGAGGGCGAGGACCCCAGCCTCTGCCGCCGGAACCGTGTTCCCCAACACGGCGCCCACCAGCCACCTGCAGCTGTGTAAATGTACGCTGAAGGTTCCTCAAAGTACAAAATTCAGTTCCTCCGCGGCACTGGCCACATTTCAAGTGCTCAGCGGCCACACGTGGCCACACGTGGCCAGAAGCCACTGTATTGGACAGTGCAGCTATGGAGCATGTCCACAAGTAAAGACAGCTCAGTGCTGGTCTAGAGGATTCTCAGGTGGATAACTGGATGCACAGGAGTGGCTGGGCCACCAGGAGGGCTTCAGCTGCCTGCGGCTGGCAACTCGCAATGGGCAAAAAGGAACAGGGGACCTTGAAGGCGGGAGGGGGTCTTTTACTAAAAAAAAAAAAAACAAACAAAAAAAACCCAGCAAATCCCTCAAACATCCTAGGCAGGACCCCAAAGACCGCCAGTTACTGAGTCCCTTTCGAATGAAAGGTCACATCACAAGCACCCAATATGAGCGAGCCCTGTCCCTCAGGGTCCGAGCCCCGTCCTTGCTGGGGTCTCCAAAGGTAAGTGTTTAGACGACGGCCGTGATAGGCGATGGCGCTTTGCCTACATGTCCCGCAGCTCACGCTTCCGTGCCGTGAAGACACACAGAGGAAAGGTCTGGAATAAAATGCCAGCCTACAGCAATTATCTCTGGGTGACGGGATTACGGATGAGTTTTATTTGTTTTGCTTATCTGCATTGTCAGACATTTCTACAATGAACCTGAATTACTTTTTTAATTAGAAAAGCAAATGAGAAAAGTTAAAGAAAGAGAAAGAACAGAATGCAATCACCCAGGGGTTTAAGAAGGATCAACTGTGCGCTAGAGAACTCTGTACCAAGAACTCAACAGACTGAACTCGAGCACCTGGCTAATCCTGGGAAAATTATATTTTGTCTTTAATGCCTGCAAAGTGCTCAAAAACGTATTTTTACAATGCTTCTTTAGCTTTGAGGGGCAAGGGGAAAGTATAATTTAGATGCTTGATGCAAAAGGAATATTTTGCACATATTCATTGGATCGGTACTTATTGAGCAGTTTCACAGGGCTGAGCATAAGGACTGCGACGGGGAGCAGAAACAGGGGACAGAGCATTCTGTCCTGCATGTGCAAAGGTCCTGTGGCAGGGAGGTGTGGCGCTTTGGAGAGTCTGAGAGAAGGCTAGTGTGGCAGGGCTGGAGAGCTATTAGATGAAACAACAGTGCCGACTTCACTGACACGCCCCACCTGGGAGCCAAAAAGCTGGCGGGAAACGACACAGGACAGAGGACCCTTTAAGCCTCAACACTCCATACCTGGCTTTCTAGTTCCGTCACCTCCAAATTCAGTTTGTTTAGGTGCTTGTTCACAAACGTGATGAGAGACTGTCAAGGCAAAGAGACACAGGGAACAATGAGGGACGAGATCTGATTGCCGTCTGGTGGAACTGAGCCACCATTTGGCATCGCCAAGCCTGGTGAAGCATTTCCATAATCTCTTCTGTTCGCTAAAATAAAAAGCCCACGCTCAAAGTGCACCGTTATTACAACAGTCTCTGGCTGTAAAGGGACAACACCCAAATCCCTCCCAGCTGGAGAAGAAAGCACACTTCTATGTTCACTGATCCACACGCATATTTGCTTATCCACACGCGTGTGCCATATTTAACAATCACGTAGAAGAATGACCGATGCCCTTAAGAAGGATAAAATTGCTGGGGGAGGATAATTAAATTTTTCCTCGCTTCCTAGCTGTAAGCTTGAATGAGAGGGAAGGGCTTCTGCGAGCCGCCGCCATCACAGCTGCAGTAAGCAGGGAAATTCTTCCCTGGCCTTCTCAGGGCAGCGGGGATTTGCTGGGCCCCTCTGCACACACCCAGGGTGCCCTGCTTCTCCTCACTGGCAGCAGTTAAAACTTGTCCCTGGCGACTTTCCCCGGCAATCGAACCCAACTTTGAGGGAAGCTCAGCCCAGCCCAGCCCGGGCCTGAAAGTGTGTCTTTATTCCTTCTTCCCGTATTTACTATCTCCCGTGGGCCTGGCACTCAGCTTGGTGCTGGGCACACAGATGTGCTGAGATGGGGCCCACTCCGAAGAGACTGCACGGAAGCACCTGTGCACACGCCCACCGTGGCAGATCCAGCCACGCACGTGCCACGGGCCATGGAGGGGAGGTGTGATGAACGGCACATGCCACCTACTAACAGATGGGTTTCCCTCTTCCTTTCCAATTTGGACACCTTTTCTTCCTAAGTTCCCTGGTGTGGTGACCCCGGAAGGCTTCCGAGATGGGAGCATTTGAAGGGTGGGCCACGAGGGAGGTGGGGTGGGCTGAGAGGCACCCAGGCCCAGTGCCCATGTGAGAAGCCCCTGGGACCATCAGGGTGGGATGGACGAGAGCGGGAGGAGATGGCCCGGGAGCGGCCTGCGAGGGCGGGGGTGCCCTGCTTTCGTTCTGGGGCAGCTGCTCTCAGCGTGGGGGCGGGGAGGGGCAGGCTGCAGGCAGCAGCTGTTGGGCAAACGAAGGATTCTATCTCGTTCGCTGCTGGCGTCTCCAGGGCCAGCAGTTAGGAGGTGCTTAAAATACATCTTTTCGAAGAATGATTCATAGCTGCCAAAAGACTAACGCATGCCACTGTGTTTCGACAAGATTTAGGGGCCACGTACTGTGGGCTAAGTCTGTTTTACCCTCACAAAACCCCTGGAAGGTGGGTGAGGCCTCTGACCTCACTTGACAGGTGGGGAAACTGAGGCTCGGGGGAATCTGCCTCAGGTCACGCAGCTGGTAAGTGGGAGAGCCGGACTGGAATCTTCTCCTGTGCATCTACTGAACCAGTTCCGTCTGCCCCCGCCCCCCCTGGGGTCAAACGTTGCCAGGGCGGGAGGGTGGGGGGAGAAGGACTGCTCTGAGGCTTGGGAGGTGTCATCACCCAAGCAAACCCCAAACAGGGCGATTCTCAGTGTGCCAAGAAGACTCCAGAAGGACCCTTTGAAAGGCTCCACTGTCTTTTGCTCCCAAAAGCTAATGATCTCGTGGTCCCTGCGTGGACCAGCGTTTTCCTGAGTGCATGCCACTCAGGACAAATGTAGTATGTTCTACCCCAAAAGAAACATAAATAAACCCTGCTATTGACAACCCAGTTTGGGAAACGCTTCCTACCATGCTCTCTTGGGGAATTACAACGCATGTGAGCGTATCAAAGGCTCTGAGATGTGCTGTGATGAGAAAGCTACTTGGGGAAAACCTCCTAGACAAAAGAGGATTCTCTTCCCAGGGTCTTGGACAGAGGTGACGGCTCCTCGGATTTTACAGGAGTGGGGAAAGCAGCCATCCTACCGATTCCCCTCCCCAAATGAGTTGTCAGCAGGCTCTCAGATGACTTTATGTGGAATGGAGGGGAATCTCAGTTCCTGGGGGGGCACGGATTTTTCCATCCAGGGATCTACCAGCTGATAAAGGCCTGCCTCTGTGCTCCTGTCTGGAAGAGAATCAGGCCAAATCGAGGCCACGAGCCACGCAGCCAGTCAAGGCCCTGCTTGTTTACTGGGCAGCTTGTGACTGCAGCTTCGTGGGCATGGTGAGAGCCGGCAGGCTGACACGCTTAAAAACATTTCCACGCTGAAACAAAGCGCAGAGTCGCGGTTAACTGCCATGCTGGCGCAGGCTGGGTTAACTCACTAAGCAGAATGGACCCAGGGGGCAGGAAGGTACCGGCGAGAGAGACATCAAGTTAAAAGGGGATACTTTTATGCACCATGGCCACGTTTCGTTTCTGACTATAATTACATTTCAATCCACGTGGCAAACATTTCAGAGATTTCAAACGTCTTCCCACCTTCTCTCCAGCACGGAGTGCCTGCTGTAAAAACCCCGGAGAAGAGAGGAAAACAGAGAATCCAGCCAAGAGCTTACCTTTTTCACCACGCTGAGCTTATCTGGGGCGTGGTCGAAGAGGGTGTCGAAGGCGTCACGTTCTGTGGGGACACAAAGAAGGACCGGGAGGGGAGGTTATGAGCAGACCCTGCTGCTCTGGCTGCTCCAGCGACCACTCCCGGCGACCCCGCTCCTGAGCCTTCCGATGTCCCGCCACAGCGCTCAGGTCCGCCGGCACCCTTTCTATCCCTGCCGGAACTGAAGGGCCCGAGCGGTTGACAGGACTCGGCAAAACCCCCAAGGGTGGCTCCTTCGAGGAAAAGGGGGGACCAGGTCCTTCCTTCTCAGGCCCCCTCAAGCTGAGTTTTTCCCCCTGACATGAAATACACGGGCGGCACTTCCCACCCGCCGGCACGTCCTTGACCCTGTCTCCGTCTCCCAGCAAACTCGGCTGTAGATCCGCTACTCAGACCCTCCACCACAGCTGCCGCCCCAGGTCCCTCACCCGGCACCAGCCGCAGCCCCCTGCCTCAGGTCCCCCTCCTTCGCTCCTGGCCCTGCCTGTGCATGCCCCACAGTGCCCAGGGCAGGCCCTTGAAAGTGGAAGCGGGATTGTGTCGCCTCCCCGCCTTCTCACTCCCACTCCAACAAAGAAGCCTCCAGCAACTTCTCATCACTCGCAGTCTAGAAGCCACCTCTCCAGCGCCATCTCCCAGAACGCCTCCTCCCCAGTCGCCCCAGCTACCCACTTGCCACCCCTCCATCACACCCAACACATGCCTGCCTCAGGACCTTTGCACAAGCTGTTTCCTCTACTTCGGATGCTCTTCCCGCCAACAGTTAGTCGACTCACTCCCTCACTGCCTCTGACATTCCCTCTGCTGAGAGGGCTTCCTTGACTACCCCATCTTAAGGGGCCCCCTCCTCCATCCTGTCCTCCATCCCCCAGTCCTTCCTCTCCCACCCTTTGCCCATCCTCTCCCCTCTGTCCATCCTCCCCCATTCTTTGTCTTCTTACTCTGCTGCATTTTTCACAGCACTTATCACTACTTGAAATCATGTTTTATTTTAAGGCATCTGCCTGTGTATTACCTGCGCAACGGCCAGTGCCAGGCAGGCTGGGACCACTGCCCTGCTTGTCCCCTGTACTGTCTCCAGCCCCCAGAGCACTGCAGGGTCCACGGGCAGCACTCGATTGCAGCTGCTGCATGAAGTTGTGAACCAGAGGAGCCTCTGCTCCAGAATTGCATGCACAGCTATTCTGGGGGCAGCTACCTCTGCGGGGGTACCCATGGGGACAGCCCGGGACCGCTGCTCCTCCTGCCCAGACGAGCTCTAACCTGCTGCAGCTGCTGCCCACTGGGCAATCCTGCCTCCAAATGAACACACAATGAATCCCTCCACTTTGCTATCGACAGCTCTCTCTCGGCGGCAAGAAAGGTGCAGGGGGGGCTTAGGGTGGGCACCTGGCTCTCCCCAGGGGGCCATGGAGCTCTACAGCCTGGACTCGAGCAGAGGGTGAGGGAGACAGGGCAGCTAGCAAGAGGCCTGGAGCCCCCAAATGTCTGTCATCAAGGAGCCGCCAGCCCCCCAAGGTTCTTGGGGGCAGTATATGCTCACAGAGCCACCCCTCTGTTCCCGATGGACTCAGGCCCAGACCCCAGTGGGGAGCCCTGGGAAGTTGGGGTATCAGGCTGCTGGTGGGGGAGTAGCCTCCTGGCTGGCTGAGGGTGGCTGGGAGCCCAGAAGTGGAGCCCACCCCAGGAAGGGGGAGGTATAGGGGAAAGCCCACCCCTCCCCCCACCCGAGGGAAAGTGAAGAGGGGCACAAGAAATCACCAGTCACCTCCCAGCCCTTCTCCGCCTGCCTGGCCACAAAAGAAAGGCTCTCAGCGCCCAAAGGTAGGGCCCCCAGAGAGGAAGCTCACACTCGCGGCCCGGCCCAGCCCAGCCGCACCCCCAGTCCAGCTCCAGGCCTCCTCTTGGCCTTGGGGGTGCAGGGGGAGGAAGGAGGGCAGGAGAGAGGCAGAGAGGAGGGGAGAGGAGAGTGTGCATGTGTGAGTGTGTGTGCATGTGTGTGTGTGTCCGTGTGTGTGTGTGCTGGGGCGCACCCAGCTTCCTTCACCTAAAGGCTGACAGCAGCCAGCAGCCCTCCCAGCAGGGCGTCCTCGGCACACAGCAGCTTGCCTGCTGGAGCAGCTGTAAATTCTTTTTATAATCACTGAAGTCAGATTATACTCAATGAGACAGTCTGCTAAGGGGGGGAAAAGCGAACTCTTCACAAAGCCAAACGAGAGCTTGAAATGCAGCTCAGAGGAAAAACCCTGAGTGCAGAGCAGAGCTTGACGTCAGCGGGGTATATTTAGCTGGGCCACCGCTGGGCCAGCCGAGTCAGCCTCGCCGGGAAGGCTGGGGGCCTGGGCGCCCAGACACCCCCACAGAGCCATGCCCCTCCCTCCCCGGGACCGGAGCCATGACACGCCGGCACTGCCGGGAGGGGCTGGGGGCCGGGGAAAGACGGGGGGGGGGGGGGGGCCGGCGCGCCTCAGCCTTGGGAATGAACCTGGGTCTGGGTTCCAGTCCCAGCTCCCCGATGTTACGGAAGTCACTGTCCCTCTGCATCCTCTCCTCCTCCGTGAAGTGGGAATGAGCAAGAATTAGACGAGACGGGGCAGAGGGGACAGACGTGCCTCCTGGCAGGCACGTGGTGGGCATTCCATTTCGGGCACTGGGGAAGGCCACAGAGATGAGCAAGGAGAAGCTGGTCCCTGGGGAGGTGGGTGGCGATCCACAGCCCAGCGAGCGCCAGGCCAGAGGACCGCAGCCGTGGGCAGGGACAGCAGGTCGGCCACCGCGTGCACCGACCATGGGGTCCACCCAAATGCAACCTGCAGCAGTGCTTGGCTTGGCCCATCAAGCCGCCTTCTGCTGGTTGTTGGCTTTAACTCAGCGTTCTTTACAGTGGAAGGGTTATCAAAGAGCTGAGGATTTCTGGTTCCTCTTGGAGGATTGGAGGCAACGGTGAGCCCATCCCCACATGGCACTGCCGAGCTGCCCACTCTCCGATTGGCCCCAGACCCCACCACTCCCCACTGCCACCCAATGCTGAGGCAGAAGGGCGGCTGCCACTGATCGCCTCAGAGTCTACCCACATCACTTCTAGGTTTTTGGCCTGGCCCCCAAAGGCGCTGGCATTGGGGCCCACGGACAGGTGGCCGGGGATGGAGGAAGGGCTCACAAAGGAGCCTTGACGTCTGAGCAGCAGCATTCCAGGCAGAGGGAACAGCAAGCGCAAAGGCAGAAGTGCGAGAAAGCCTGGCATAGGCTCGAGAGATGGCGAGGAGTGGCCTGTGGGTCTAAGAGGAGCTGCGTCCTGCTGAGGGGTGGGCTCTGTTGGAGAGACGTCACAGGGGAGGACTGGGGAGGGGGGGTGACCCTCCAGCAAGGTTCCTTCAGGAAGAACTCTCCCTCCACTCCTGACGTGGCCTCAGGAAGGGGGCTCCGAGCCAGGCGGGAAGCCCAGGGAAAGAAATGGCAGCCCGGGGAGAGGGAAGAGGCAACTGGCAAACCCGTTGCCATGGAGATCAGGCTGCAACCTCCCCGGCTCCCCTGAGACGTGTTTCCATGGGAGAAAAGCCTCCTCACCCCCACCTCGGCCAGGATGTGAGGCCGGCAGGAGGCGGGGGACCCTCAGTCGGCTCCAGGCCCCATCACTGCCAGAGAGATGGGGCCGGTGGAGGGAGGACGAAGCCCTTCTCCCTCCCTAGCTCAGAGCTCTCAGGAGGAAACTGAGGCCGGGAACTGGCTCCTGGGGAAGCCAGGCAGGCAGCCATCAGCCAAGGAGTGTCTGCCTGGCGCTCTAGAAGCTCCCGGGAGCTCCTGGAAGTCTGGTATTTGCTGCGAGCTGACTGTGTGGCTGCTGCAGGGCATGGACATGGAGGGAGACAGTTTCAGCCCACAGGGTGCTGGCATTCAGGAGCCACGGGCAAAGGGAGAAAGCCAAGGGCTTTGGAGCGCCCCAGCTGCGTAAGCCAGGCATGTGCACGGGCTTTACGTGCGAGAGCGCCACTGCAAGGAAAGAAAGCCGAGCGCTCCATGGGAGCAGAGAGGGCTATACGATGGGTCAGGTGACTAACATATAAGATGGGGTGGGGGTGGCAGGGAGACCAGATCCTATAATCTGGGCAAGGTGGTCAGAGACGGCCTTGCTAATAGGTGACATCTGGGCCCAGAGCTGGAGGAGGAGCATGAGTGAGCCACAGAGTAATCTAGAAGGAAAGCATTTCAGGCAGAAGGTATGGCAAGTGCAAAAACTGTAAGTGGAAGCAGCTGGGCCTGCTTTCAGGACAGCAAGGAAGCCACAAGGTGAGGGCCGGGGGAGCAAGAGGGGAGCAGTGAGAGAGGAGGCAGGAGGTGGGGTAAGGGAGGGTCTTGGAGGCCACTGTGAGGGCTGTGGCTTTAACTGAAGCCAAAGGGGAAATGTGACCTGACAACAGACTGCGGGGGGGGGGGGGGTGGCGTCCCTAGGAGAAAGCAACAAGGGTCCGACCTCGGCAAGGCAGTGGGCCTGTCGGGGGACTGGAGGTTTGAGGCAGAAAACCAGGAGATGCAGGTGGGACAACAGGGCTGGAAGTCAGGGTAACCAGGAGACTTCAGGGTCAGGAGAAGCCACGAAGCCAGGGGCAGAACTAATAGCCTGCCACCGAATCCCAGCCTGTTAGTGCTTCCTAGGCATGGTGCGGGGCGAACCTATAAAGAACCCGGAAAACTCCCAGGCTTCTCAGGGATCCCCAGGCCCACCTAGGACGCCGGCCCCCAGGACACCAGTCTAAAGCGTGCGTTCCCAGGGCTGCCGGTGGCTCTCCTTGGCCAGGGGACGCTGAACACTCGCCGCCCCCAACTGAACTGATGCCCCCACAATTCCCCAAGCCCTAAACAAGGCCCCTCTCAGACAGGGAAGGGACAATCCCACCGGAAACCGAAGGGCCCTCACAAATGCTTCGGGGTCCCCATGCTCCCATCGTCTTCAAGCCTCAAAAGCCCAAGCAGGTCTGAGCCTCCTCTGCACAGAAAGGACGGAGAGCAGACGGAGGGGTGTGCTGAACCCCCAGATTGGGCCTCCACCCAGAGACGGGGGGGGGGGCGAGGCTGGCCTGTGCCGCCCACTGGATGCACTCCGGGGCGCCCCAGGCGCCCGCGAGCCCTGCCCCTCACTGCCGCTCTGCTCCCCGGTAACTGCACAGGAGGGCCTCTTATTTATTTATTTTTATTTTTTGGCTTTTTAGTAATAAAGACACTGAAAAGAACTGAATTGCTCCTTAAAAATAAAAAAAGCCAAGGACTGAACTTCCAGCCCAACCTGAGACCCCCGAAGGTCCTGTAACCGCTGCATTTCCGCACACCCAAGGCCTTTTAGGCTAAGAGCCGAGTCCGCTCCTCGTGTGCAAGCAGCGGCGGGTACAGGCTGGTCCCGCCAGGACCCTGAGCTCACCGAGGCCCACGCCAGGCCGACACCCGCCTCACTTCCGGGAGCACCCCCCACCCCAAGGCGCCACAGTCACAGGGCCCCCCCAGCGTGACTGCTTCTGCGTTTCCACGCTTCCTCCTAAAAGCTGCGCCCCCACTGGAAAGCACGGTGTTGGGGGGGTCCAGTGCCTCCTGTTTGAAGGATCCTCCGAGGCCCCTTGGGCAGCAGCGAGCCTGGCTGCGAGGGGGCGTCCCACTGCTGGGGGCTGGAACGCTGCTAGGGGCTGTGTGACCCTGAGGCTAAGACGGGGGTCGCTGGGCTCTAACCCACCCCTTTAAAGCAAAGCACACGGATGGCCTCATTTCGTCTTCTCAACAACCCCACGGCAGCGACTCCAAGCTCCCTTCCCACAGATGAGGTGAAGGAACAGACCGGGGCTCAGCCACGGCACTGCCCGGTCTCCACTGCACGGCACCCACTCTTCTCATCACCACCAGCCTCTCGCAGCTCCGAGAGGCAAGCCCAGAAGCCCAGAACGCATGGCCGACCGGCACGCCTGATCTAAGACCCCCCAATTCCCGGGGCAGGAAGCCCGCCCAGGCCCCTGGCTCCCCACGTGACTGTGTGAACCCGGTGGCCTCCAGGTGGCCTCACGCTCTCCCACGCCCGCTACTTACCAAGCCGGCCCATCATCATCCTGCAAACAAGAACACAGAGAGGGCCATTAGCGGGTCACTCGAGACAAGCCCACAGGCAGCAAGCGACAACGATCGAGTCAGCGGGGACGGCAGAGCCCGTAAGTGCCCCGTTAAAGGGCCATTTGTGAAAACACTCGTCCCATCTGGGCACATTTGTTCCCGTTCTCATCACAAGTGGGGGTGCTTGTGTGGTTTATTAAATGCTTACAAATCGCCGTCTCTATTTGCACATCAGCAGCCCTGCATGCCATGGGGGAGGGGATTTAAATCATGGCAGGCAGAGGGAAACTTTCTGCAGAAAACGGGTATTCCAGCAGCTGCTCAAAGGCAAACCTTAAAATAAAGGGTACAGATTCCCCGAGGGTCCTATTTCGGCGAGTATACACGATGCACTTTCATGGACTCATGGATTCAAAGGACCCTAAAGAAACCACGAAGCCAGGACCCTGACATCAAGCAGGTGGACCCAAGAGCCTGCAGGAGGGCGGGCTAGTTCCTGCTGGAATTTCTGCGTGCCCGCACACCCAGCCCCTGCCCACGTGCCCTCTCTCTGAAGGGCAGCGAGCTCTTCCCTTCGCACCCCCCCACCCCCCCAAGCTCGAGGTCCTCGGCTCCACCCTCGTGAGCAAATGCCCACGCGAGCACCTGCTCCGTGCTGGCCCCCGGAGATAGAGACCCCGGAGATAGAGAAATTGATCACATGACCTCTGCCCTCGTGACACTCAGCCGGGGGACAAGAGAGCCTCAGAACCCACTGGCATGTGGGTGACACTGCGGGGATGGAAAGAAAGATGCCCCCGCTTGGCAGGAGTGGGGAGCTTTCTGGAGGGGGCGACCTCGGAGTGAAGGACGTCGAGGCAAGAGGGGAGGTGGGAAATGAGCCTTAACGAACTAGTCGTGGCCCTCGGGTACTGGGGGAGGATGAGCCACGATGGGGACCAAGGTGAGATGGGGACAGAGGGCAGGTGGCGTCTGTTTCCCCAAAAGAGGCACGCAAAGTCCCAACCCTGGCGCCCGTGAGCGTGACATCTGGAGAAAGGCGTTAAGATGGGGTCACACTGGACACTGGAGCAGGAGGCACTGGAGATGGCTAGCCCGGAGCCGGAGAGCGGGCAGGGGGCCGTGTGGGGAAAGGCAGGAGGCTGGCCCGGGCAACAGCGTGGAAAGATGGCTGCTAGCCCCCCAGAGAGACCCCCAGCCCCCGTCTGAGGAGTGATGCTGACTCGGAGCCGGGAAACCCCAATCTTCCATTGCCATGCACGACTGGCCTCCTGCTCCGGCTGCCCTCACCCCCACTGGGACGCCCTCCCCAACCCCAATGTGGGGCCCTCCTCTGCCTGAAAAGCCCCTTCCCGCATGCTCCTGGGGGGACTCTGAATTCCCGAGGGCGTGTCCTTTCTGCCAGCTGGACCAGGAGCCCCGATAGAGGGGAAGCACATTGGACAGCCCCCTCCCCGCCCCGTGTCCCTGCTGCGCCATCAGACCTGAGGCCCGGTCACTGCTGCTGAGCTGGGGAGGCCCTTCTCCCACCCGCTGGTCACTTGTCCGCTCGCCTCCAGCCAAGTTTCACCCAGGACGCCTACAGAGCTCCCAGCTCCACCCTGCCGCCCACAGGAGACTGCGGAACACGGCCCAGATTCTCCCACGCCGGGCACCGTCCCTTTGCAATGTGCCTTGGCTTTCCCTCCCATCAAAAGGCGAGTCCGTTCCTCCAGCCCTGGACCTGGGCTGGCCTGTGATTGTTTGGACCCATAGAAGCGAGGACAAGCAGGGTGGGAGTCCTGAGTAGGGGGCAAAGGGCCCCAAGACCACGTGGAGAGAGAGAGGCCTGGCGCCAGCCAGCACCAGGCACCAGGCGTGGGAGGGAGGCCGTCCCAGCCACCTGGACCCCGTCAGGCAACCACCCCAGGGTCCCCAGGCCAGGCGAGCCCACGAACCGCCCTGCTGAGCTCAGCCAAGTTGCTGACCCTCAGAACTGCAAGCAAATCAAACCACTGCCACCCTAAGCCATTCGGTTTTGGGGTAGATTGTTCCACAATAATAGATGGTGACGACCCCGCCCCAATCCCAATTGCTCTTAAACTGCCCTCCTCCTGCTGTCCCAGGCACAGCCCGCATTCCTGCCTCCCCGTCTTCTCCCCATTCCCCTCCGTGGGAGGCACGTGGCAGCTGTGCGCAGTGTCTGTGGCTCCTCAGTGTGTCTGACAGCTTTGCACGCCATGACTGCGTCCTGTGTCAACTCCAGTTTCTGAAAGGCCACACGCAAATTCACAGGAGTAATTAATCACTCTGTGAACTGAGCCGGTGGATAAGTTGAAAAGATCAATTTTTAAATGTTCTGTTTCCTCTGCAACAGATTTTTTCAAGGCGGACAAATGCGGTGAATTTTAAGAGATCCTTAGCAGGGTCTCACAAGGACTCCTAGAAACCACACTTAAAATACACCATACAATTTGTGCTTTTCAGTAGATGTGAAGCCTTTCAGACTTCTTTAAAATTGCCCTCTGGCTTTCTCTGAGAGACGAGATGGCTCGGCACTGTCTGCCAAAGGAAAGTGCTGGTTTAGACATGGGGCTCCTTCCCTCTGATGGAGCTATGTTAGAAGCTAAATGAACTCACTGTCCTGAACAGCTTCTCTCTGCCTTCTGGCCCTAGCCAGCCCTCTTTATTTTTTAAAATTATAGTGGATATATATATACATATATATAATCTGCCATTTTAGCCACCTTGAAGTGTACGATGCTGTGCCACGATCACCACCTTCCGTTACTAAGACTTTTCATCACCCCAAACAGAAGCAATAACTCCCCACTGCCCCTCTCCCCCAGCCCCTGATACCCTCCAATCTCCTTTCTGTCTCTGAGAACTTGTTAATTCTAGGTAGCGCCCATAAGTGAAATCACACAGCATTTGTCCTGCATGCCTTGCTTCTCAGCCCGCACAGTGCTTCCGAGGGCCATCCTCGCTGTCATTCCCGTTTTCAGCTGAGTAAATCCCATTTTGAGCAGGCACCGCATTTGGTTTACCGTCGGTTGTGAATGATACGGTGACAAACACTGGGGTACAAACGTCTGTCTGAGTCCCCGCTTTCAACGTCTTTGGGGGGACCCAAATTCTTTAAGCTTGCCTTCTAAAATAAGGGATGCAAAAACCCAAGCGCTTTGGAAAATCACTCAGTTCCAAAATTACAAACTCTGAAAAAAGCACACGGAGGACAGGACGCCAGAGCAGAGAGTTGCGTGGAAGGGAAGGGACCCTGGAGTGGGAAAGCGCCCGGCACAGGCACGCGACCCCGGCCGAAGCGGAAGCAGGGCCCCGGCAGAGCAGGCCACTTACTCGGTGGTCGTGGTCAGCTCCTCCGTCACGTGGCTGGAATGCAGCAGACCTTCCCGCTTCTGAAAAGCCGAAAAGCACAGATAAGCAAACAAGCCGACCAGCCCCCACCTACTGTGCATCAGAGAGGAGAGGAAGACAAAAGTCCCCGACAGGGTCGCGGGAGCCGTGCGCGGAGGCGGCCACCTTAGGAAGGACCACCAAGAAAACGGGGGGCACGGCGAACGCCCTTGCCGCTCCTGGGGGGCTGGGCGGCAGGTGGCCCCAGAGGGCGGCCCTTCACTGGCTGGAACACGACCCCCCCTCCTCCCCCACCCTCTGGTCTCCGCAACTGCCCTGGGAATTGGCAGCTGTGTGGGTCTCGGAAAAATGCACCAGCTCCCTGAGGACTCCTCTACGTCCTGCAGCTGGAGAGAGGAGCATAAATAAAAGTGGGAAAAGTCCAGTGGAATCACACGTGGGACACACTTCTCCCCAGGCCAGGCAGGTAGAGGTGGAGGGGTGGGGGGTGACGGTGAGCATGGCAGTCCTGCCGAGCACAGGAGCTCAGGGTGGAGACGGGCCTCAGTCACCGGCTGACCCAACATCCACCGCAAGCTTATACTTGAACCCCTCGAGGGATGGGGAGCTCACTTCCCGCTGAGGCAGTCCACTGTGGAAGCCTCTTAGGAGCCAAGCTCCCCCACCCCCCCTTTCTGGGCTCAGCCTACCAGGAACTCTCAGTGCTGCTTTGGGTTAATGAAAATAACCCCTGCCTGGTGGCTGTCAGCCTTCTCACAGTCTCAACATGATTGAGTCTCAGGCTGCCTGCGGGTGACGGCCCAAAGACGTCTGATTCACTGGTTCACACTACAGACATTCATTAAGCACCTACTGGATGCTGAGTCTGGTGCCAGCTACTGCAGACACAAAGCTGAGTAGCTTAACGACATGTAGCATAATGTTATAGGAAAATAAATGCAGCTCAGGGCAGTTAAGTGATTTCCCCGAGGCCCTTAGCCCCAAATTCCACCTTCCTTCCATCACCACTGAAGATCAGCTAATGAACCATCTGAGCCAGGGCAGAAAACAGGCCAGAGTCCCGGGAGGGCGGCAGGCCCAAGGTCTGGGGGAGGCAGGCTCCTGGCGACATGCCGCCCGCTCCCTCCCCATTCCACTCCAAGTGTGGCCCAAAGAATCATCTGGAACCCTGGTCAAGCTGACAATGCCAGAGAGGGTTCACCCAGGTCAGCCAAACTTTCCACAAACCTAAAGGGATTTTCCTGGACCCATGTGCAGGCCTGAAAGGAAATATCCCCCTTCCTGAGCCTGGGCAGTGTTCGTGGGCCCACCTCTGACGTGTGGGTTTGGGAAACGCGTTCCCACGTGTCCCGGCCGGCCGCCCTCGCAGCGAGCGTCCAAGCTGAGGGGGCGGCGGGATCAGTTCCTGGGCCCCAACCTCACCGCCAACCACAAACATTCCTCCTTAGGAAGGAGACGGGGCAAAAAGGCAAGCGGCCCTCGCGGGAGGCAGGGAAGGAAAAACGCCCGCTGGGTGGAGGCTCGGGCTCCCGTGGTAACCGCAGGGGAGGGTCTGACCGTGGGACACGTGGGATCGACCACTGCCACCGATAAGCTTAAAACCCGAAAAGAGAGGGCACTGGACGTCCCAAGCAGTACGAACACGTGAGACATCGGGCTCTGAGTCCAGCCTCAGCACGCTGGCGCAAACAGTTGGCTCCTCGAAGACACCGAGGAATTTTCTCATTTGAGTATCACCAAAAACCACATGTGCAGTGCTTGACACACAGTAGGTGCCTCAAGCACGTTCACAGGATGAAACTGAGAACGCAGACCCAGGACCGTCTCTCCATTCAAAGGGAAGGGAAAAGGCAGGCGAAGCCAGCGCCACCTCCGCTAGAGACCCTGCGTCCCGGTTCCATTTCCCCAACTGAATCAAAAGAAATGAACCTAAAAAAGAGATAATGGAGGATGATGGGCATAATGCAGAGCAAATGCAGAGAAGCTTTAATTTGGGTTTCTATTTCATACCACTGGTCTCAACCTCCTCCAGTGAGTAATAAGCACATTCAACGGTATTGAATTCCGGCGAGTCGGCTTCGGGGAGAGATGAATGTTCTTTTCAAAATCGTGGAACATTAAACCTCGATGCTCTCGGGCCTCTGGAGCTGCCTGTCTTCAAATCAATGCCATTGTTCCTGAGCCAATCAATTATCTCAAAGCTGGGGGGTGTCGTCAAGGGGGGGAGGTATCAGCTGGCCTTTGGGGGGGGAAGGCAGGGGGAGGGGACCACAGCGGGGAAAGAGTCGCAGGGCGCCTGCAGGCAGTTAAGGCGCGGGAGGGCAGCGGCCCCGTACTCACCTGTACCACCACCACCTGCACGGACACGTGCTCGGGAAGCCGGATGGGGGCCCGGAAGTGCACGGCCAGGGAGATGAGCAGGTGCAGCGTAGCCACCAGGTTCTTCCCGTGGATCGCTTGGGGAAGGAGGGAAGAACGGGCACCCTTAGACACCAGCCGTTCAGGAACCCCAAGCCCACGCGGGCACCTCCCAGTCCAGCGTGAGACAGGCCGAGGAAAATTTAAGAGCTGCTGAGGCTCCTGCCTGCACTGTTTCTGGTTTCTCGTTTGTTCTTTCCTTTCTGCCTGAGGTCACTTGTGCAACAACTTTTAAAAGCATGATGTTTTCAAAAGGAGTAAATTGGGTGGTGATAAGGAAAAGCAAGGACTGGCCAGTAGAATTAGCACAACAGAAGGAGAAAGATCAAGAAAAATAGGCCAGCTCGGCCACCCACCCATCAGAATGCGGTAACATTATATCTCTGGCACTTAAAAGTTCTTGGCCTGTGTATTTAAAAGAAAAAAAAGAGTTCTTGGCCATGCAATCCACTGTTTTCAACAGTTTATCAGGGGCAAAGGCGGCTGTGGGCAATCTTAGAGGTTAACCCCTGCCCTGCCTAAGGGCACAGCAAGGAATCTGGCCTCGCTGAGAGCCAGGGCAGGCCTTGGTTCCCGGTTAGGGGGAGGGGATCTCTGAGCCCCTCGGTGTCCTGCCTGATGGGAGGGGGCTTGGGCCCCACCATGTCTGGCCCCCCACTCCAGAGGAAATGATGACTGAAGGCATCAGCCGACCTCCAGGAGGAGCCAGACACAAAGGGCAGCCACGTGGGCAGGATGTGATCAAGCCACAATAAAAACGCTGGACACTGAGGCGTGGGCGAGCTTCTCTGGTTGGCAATACTCCGTGCATGATGTCACGCCTCGTGGCCAGCGGGGGGAGGCCGTCCAGGGCTCCACGGGGGAGGACAGTCGGAAGTTCCCAGAAGCTCTGCGTTTGGACATCTCTCTTGGCTGGTTTTAATTTGTGTCCTTTCGTGAGAACAAACCTGTCGTCAAAAGCGTAGCGCTTTCCTGAGCAATGACTCGTGCTAGCGAGTCGTGGGGACCCCGAGCCTGCAGCTGGGGTCTGAAGCGGGGCAGCCTCGGGGCGGCAGTGCGAGTCCGCCCCGGCTGTCACCCCAGCTCCTCACTGCCTCTTCCCGGGCACATGCCCTTGGGTTTGGTGATCACCACGACTTCCGTGAAGGGCTCCACAGTTCCCAAAGCGCTCAGCCCCCCACTCGCAGCCCTGACACCCCCCGGGGTGGGCCTGGGTCCATCCAAGGTCATGATGCCAAGAAGCCAGAGGCAGGACCCAGAACCTGGGGCCCTCAGCCAAGCCTAGGACCCCTTGCCCAGCAGAGAAAGTTCCTGAAGCCCTGACTGGCCTGCAGGGAGGGAGGACGGGAGAGGACAGGACAGAGCAGCTTTCCAGTTTCCCGTGGCTTAGTCTTCACCATCCAGGTTCACTGCTGGGCTGGAAACTGTGATGTCACCAACTCATCCCAGAGGCAGGACTCCATTCCCTTGGACATGCTCTACTACATGTTAGGGGTTGAACAGGGTCCCCCCAAAAGATACGCTGAAGTCCTAACCCCGACTACTTGAGAACGGGACCTTCCTTGGAAACAGGGTCACTGCAGACGTAGCAATTAAGTTGTCACCAGACTGGAACGGGGTGGCCCTGAGTCCAATGTCACTGGTGTCCTCGAAGCAGAGGGAAATTTGGACCCACAGACAGACAGATGCATGACAGAGAAGAGAGTGCAGTGCTGTGCAACGAGCCCAGGACTGCCAGGCACGACCGGGAGACACCCGAAGCTGGAGGAGGCCAGGCAGGACCCTCCCCACAGCTTTCGGAGGGGGCGCGGCCTGGGGGCACCTTGATTTTAGACCTCAGGCCTCCAGAACTGCGAGGCGAGAGATTTCTGTTGCTTTAGGCCACCCAGTCTGTGGTGCTTTGTGACGGCAGCCCGGGGAGCGAAGACAGGAGTCATCAGTGAAACGGCTGGTTTGGTGCTGGCGCCACTGGGTCGTGGCGGGTCCACCTAAAAGCCCCACGGAGCTTCTTCTGCCTTTCTCCTACACTCCCTTCCTGCTTCCGGAAACCCCTCAACTCCGGGCACTGGAAGAACTATCACAGGCGTGGCATGCTCCCTTACCTGGGCGCCCCAGGGCGCAGACATCTGCTTTCTGCTTCTCAGGCTGCCTCCCGGAGCAGGAAGGGAAGTTTTTTACAACACAAGGCCAAGTGAGATGATGGATGACAGTACCAGATGCCCAAAGGTTGGGGCTCCCTCCCAGCACCCCAGCACCCCCTCTTCCCCCGCGGCTACTCACAGTCAACGTTCCACCGGAGCACCCAGCCATGGGGCCGCAGCAGCTCGTGCACGGCTTCCAGAACCGTCTGCAGCTTCTGCTTCTGCCCTATTTCGGACTGCGTCACCTCGGCCACATTCAGCTTGCAGTCTGCCAGCTTTTCTGCAATGAAAAGGACAAGAGGAAAAAAAAGTGTCAGGAAAAGCTGGAGGGACTGGGTGCCTCCCGACGAGCTGGCTGTACCGAGGGGCCCCTCCTCGGCCTGGTCCCCGAAGCGGAGACTGTTACGCGGTGATGGGCGGTTTTCGAGATATTGAACCAAAGAGCTCTGAACTTCGGGGTCATTCATACACCTTATAAAATTACTCCAGAAGGGGAAAAAAGGAGGTGGGGTGGGAAACTCTAGGATAAAACTACAGGTGTAACTCCTATAATGGAAGAAATAATTCACAGTCCAGTTGGGAGGCAAGGAGGGCACCTTGGCAGGGATGGCAGCAGGAGCCAGGGAGGTGGGGAAGCCGTGCTATCAGGCTCCCAGGAGGGAGAAGATAGCGACAGGGAAATTAAAAGTGTGTGACAGGCTGCCTCCACCTCCCGCACACGCTGACACCACAGCAAGGACTATGAGATGGTCTCAGCTACTCAGCCACCATTTTATTACCAGAAACGAGCAGGAAGCAATCTGGAGGGGCTGGGACGAGAACTGTCACCTCTGCCTGAGATTCAATTACTAACACTCAGCCCTGCAGCGGCCAGGGCACTTCCGATTTCCCTCCCGAGGGGCAGTGCGGCGGCCAGGTCCCCAGGCGCCCCTCCTGGTCACTTTTGCCTAGACCTGGGTGTTTCCTGATATGTCTCCTCTGCCAAACTACAAACGCCACATGGCGGAGCATCTGGAGATGATTAGCACAGAGGAGGACGACAGAGCTCCACGCGGACATGCTCCCTGACATGCTGGACTCATCCGGAAGCCTTCAATGATGAGCTGGAGGCGGCAGCACCACGGATGGGAAACGAGAAAAGCCATCGGATGCGGGCTGGGCACATGGCGTCTCCATTTTGGGAGTTCTCCCCGGCAAAGTGCTGTGGAAAGCATTTTAGTTGGATGCCCCCGCTCCGTCGGCATTTTCCCCAAGCCCTCCCCTCCCTCAGTTGAAACGAGCACGAACGGTTTTGATCCTCTATTCTGGATAATGCACTTAGACAGCAATGCCTTCTGGGCCCAGGCTCCGTCCTGGGTGCTGGGATACGGCATGGACAGGAGGTCCCTGGAAGGGAGACGCGGCTAAGGAGCACCAGGGTGGGTACTGGCAAGTGCAAGGAGGGGAAGAAGCACAAGAAAAGGCATTCTGAAGGGAGCTGGAAATGACTCCTGCTTGACGCATTTTTATTTGTCTCGTCTGCACCTAAGAGGTCCTGGCTGAATAATCCACTGTGAAAATACGCAGCAGGTCCCACAGGTATTCAACAAGCAGGGATGGTGCAGACCGTGGCCCCAGGGGAGGGTGTCGGGGTCAGGGGGCTCCAAGAGCGACCCCACAGGCCTACACCACCCCTGGCGCCAGCCAGCCCGGCAGCCTGACGGTGCCCCCGGCTCCGGCAGCCCTGGACACCAAGCGGGCCGGCTGTGCCAGGGGGCTGCCTCAAAGCCTGGTCTTTCCTGCTGGGAAAGAAGAGGTACCGGGGCTTTGTCCACAGGTGGGGGCTGCGGGAGCAGTGCAGGGGTTTGCCCTGGCCGGGGTCCCTGTGTTCCTACCAGGGAAAGGGGCCGGGGGGGGTGGGCGGGTTCTCGGGAGCAGCAAAGCAGGGCTGGCGGACGTGGCCGGTGGCCGGTGTGGG
>JAKSZT010054301.1:7160187-7252040 GCA_026826555.1 Tolypeutes matacus | reverse complement strand
CCAGGGCTCCTGCCGGCGGCTCGCGCTTGGCGATCGCCCCGTGGACGTACCCAGGGGTCGTTTCCTATCCTCGCCTCCCTCAGTCCTGCCTCCTTGAACACCTTCTCCTCTGTCCCTCCCGAACACAACGCTCCCCTGGCTACTCCCCGCTCATGGGCTGATCCTCCTCTGACCACCAAACATCCACCACCCACCGTCCAGACGCACAGAAGTCGCCTTTGGTTTGGGCATTCAGCCAAAACCTCCCATGTGGCTTTGGCAACCTGCCCTTGAAAAGCTAAACAGGCAAACACCTGCACCAGTGTCACTGCTGGCAGCCCCAGCTCACCTGCACCGATGATCACATGATCAGGTAGGGCACATCTCGGGATGACATCATTAACACAACCAGGCAAGACATTCTGACACCCCGTGAACATCTGAACATTCTCTTCCTTTGTTCTTTTTCTCAGTCAAACCAATCAGTATGTTAAGGTACTTGACAGACCAGAGGTTTTAGAAATGCCTCATCTAGTGCTTACCTGGGATAGTCAGACAATGGGGCAGCAGCTGCTCCAGGGTGGAAGAGGCGGCCTGAGCAAAGGCAGGCCAATGCCAGGCTTTACAGGTAACAAAACAACCACCACAGGACGCACTAGCAGCTTTGGCGGCTTCAGAGCCAACTGAAGAAGGAACCAAAAGGATGTGCCTTGAGGGGACAAGATCGTCTTACTGCACCTGCTCTCCAGGGAAGGCACTGAGGTTATTTACAGCTACCCAGGCTGAGCTTCAGATGCAAATGAGGAGCCCAAGGGGCAGTTACAGCCACCGTTGGATCTAAGGCTTAGGGACACGGTTCTCTCCAGCGACTGAAGCCTAAAGTACTTGCAGAAGAAGTAGGAATTAAAAGCATAAGAGAATTTAATTGAGAAATGTATATATTTATTTATCTGTGTTTACTTTTTAGTTTTTTTTTTTCCCCACACATTGTTATTTATTCAGCTAGCAGTCTGATCATACATGGTCCAAGAACACTCAAATAATAAACCAAAAATATCAGATGTTAAAGACTGGTCTTCAAGCATCACCGCCAACGACGCCACGCTTGCCTATGATCTCGCCGATATACAACCGCATCCACGCCTCCGTGGCCACCAAACATTCAGAAGAGCTTCCTTAACTGCGAGCTGTCTGAGCACTTCTGACTATTTTTTTTAGGCTCTGAATAGCTGTGGGGATCTCAGCAGGGGTTGGAGGAACCAGCTCCCCCTTGGCATAATGCCAAAATGTGGCCAGTCGAGGCTTCGAGTAAGTCACAGCAGCGTTGACCAGCGCCGGCGCTTTCTCTGCGAGGTTTCGGACAAACTGGGCCATGACTATAGAATGGGAAGCCTGTCCGCGCGAAGAGCCCGGTGAATGTCACCTCCTACTTTCTAGTTCTTAATTGTTTATATTTTCAATTATTAAATATACAAATAAAGTTAAATTAAAAAAGCGTAAGAGAGCGCATCACGCTTAAGTTTCCTTCTGAAAATATTAGAGTATCTCCTTCAAGCGACCAGCAGAGAACCAATCCAGGGGCATCTTCAACGGAGAGAAGGGTTTCGTCTACAACAGCCCAATCCTCAGGACCAAGAGCTGAGGAACAGCTGAGCCTTCCCCGGAGCCGTTACTCTTAGAGGAAGAAGCGCCGACACCCGGGGCGGCTTGGCCAGCCTGGGACAGCGTCAGCCACAGCCCCCCACGCTCTCCGATGAAGGTGAGTGTCCATCATCACCAAGTCCCAGCTCGGTGACCCTGAGAGCCCCCCCAGCACCCGGCTGTGCTGAGACACAACGGGGCAAACGCAACATTAGACATCAAAGCTCTGACCGCTAAAATTTTTAACAACAAAGTGGTGATCCTTAGGAAACAATCTTGGTAACGTTTCAGGTGTATTCTTGTAAGCGGAAGCTCAGAGACGGTGATTCTCGACCTCGGCCAAATCCAGATGTTAACTCCTGTCTGCCGGCAAATAGCGAATTCGGAGCCCCCCCTCTGGGCATGAGACGTCATCCCTGCACTGCCGAGCTCCACGCAGACAGAGCAGCCTAGAGCCCCCCGCCCCCTAAACTCCAGCAGCCCACTCCAGCCTGCGGCACCGCAAACCCAGCCTCTGCGGGGCCGCGGTTCCCCTCCCCACGCGACCCCCAGAGCTCCCGATGCACCAGCTGCTCAGGCCACAAACCCAAGCAGCAGCCTCGACGCCTCTGCGAGCTTCACCTCCCCAAGCTTTCCCAGCAACCCCCAGGCCCGCCGGCTGCTCTGGCCCGAGCCCCTTGACCGGGCGTCCAGTGTGCTGCAGAAGCTGCCTGACCTCTGATCTCCAGCGCCTGACCCTCCCTCAATCCATTCTGCAGCAGTAGCTCAAGTGACCTTTCAAACCTCTCACTCAGATTGAGCCCCCGAAGGCTTCCTGTCACTTAGCATCGGAGCCACTGTCCGCCAGCGTGCGTCCTGCCTGCCGCATCCGAGGATGCTGTCCCTGCCGCTCTGTGTCCCCAGCCACCTTTCACTGCTCCTCAAACACACGGTTCTCCCCGACTCCCCAGAGGAACCCCCAACCACCAGCCCCACCCCAGCTGTTCTCTACCCCCTGGCCCTCTATGATCTCTCTCTGTGCTTGTCACTCTCTGACAAGTGTCTGCTAGCGTCTGAGGTTGAACGTCACCGCCTGCCTCCCTGTGCCCAAACACTTGCCACAGAGGGCAGGAACTCATCCCTCTGGTCACGGCCGCACCCCCAGGGCCTAGATCCACAGGTGGCATGCGGTGAGTCAACAAATATTCAATCAACAAACCAACAAATGAATGCCCAGAACAAACACACGTCTTTCCCTTGAACAAGTGCTTTTTAAGGATCGGCTGAGCAGGGGACAAGCAATGTGGTGTCCAAGGATCACCCCGTCCTTCAGAGCAGGAGAGTTAGTCCCCCCAAAACCCTGGCAGGTTTTCCTTCAAGGTCAGGTGACCTGTAAATGCCGTTTGTGCCAAGCATGCCAACCCTGCCCAGAGGGGCTCGGGGTCCAAGAGAGGACGCAGATACTGAGCAGGGAAAGCCCAGCATCAACTCACGCAGCTGCTGATGCTGCCCCCTTGTGGTCCAGGCTCGCCCGCCCCAGCCCCCAGGGCCTCCCCTCCAGGTAACACACCTGCCCTGCTCCCTGGTATCTCTCATGAACAGTGCCCCCTTCCCCGAAGCCCAGGGCCCCCACACAGCTCCCCACGCCCAGCCTTGCATCCCTGCCGCAGCCTCCGCTCCAGACCCCCTTGGCTGAGAGCCACCTTCTGTTATAACCTCAGAGGAAAACCCAACCGGCTCAGCCCCAGAGGAGAGAAGGCCTCCAGGGCGCTGCAGTGGGGGCAGTCAGCAGGGACGGTGCTCGCCTGTGGCATCGACCAAAGGGCGGGGGCTCGAGCAGAAAAGGAAACTCCAAAGAGCAGATCCGCCGAGCCCACCTGATGCCACCAGGCCGGGTCTGTCGTGAGCTGTCACCTCGATGATGGTGATGATGGCGTGGGGAGCATCGAGGCCTCGAGGCCATGCCCTCAAGCTGCACTTGGGGGCCCTGAAAGTGTCGGAGCTTCCTGGGGGCGGAAAGACTGCTCAGCCAGCAGCTCATCCGTTTTGTATTCTCCCAATGGTACGGAGGTCAAAACAACTCCATACAAATACCCATCTAGCCGGTGCCTTTCACTTCCTGCATTTTTGAAGGTAAGGACACTGCAGGGCTCTTTTCACTGACTCGAACAAGCATTTGCCGTGTGTCAGTTACTCAGGGGGACCTTGGGGACACAGCAGGGGACGGCACACTCAGCACCCCCTGCTCTCACTCTGCAATGGCTGTCCTTTTCTTTTCACCACCACTTGTTGATGACAAACCGCAAGCCAGGAGCTGTATAGGTGCTGAACACACACGACTTCAGGGATGCCGGCTGGCCTGTCCCATCCTACAGACATAGAGAGGGGCTGGCTGCCATCAGTCTCCGCCTTTCTCTTTCTCCCTCGTCCTCTCTCAATTTTGAGCCTCAAATGCACAGTTTTCTCCCTCGGGACCTGTGCCAATCAGGTGTCACCCCCACAGCTGCACCCAAACTGCTCTCATCCAGATCACCAAGGACCACCACCCCATCTCCAGCTCTGCAAAATCGAATGGTCAATGAATTTGAGCAACATAGAGAACTGGGAGTGTTGCAGGAGGGAGGCATTTTTTTTTTCCCCATTGAAGTGAGCAATTCAGGAAAGAGAGAAAATGGGTATAGAGGACAGAAAAAACAGCCGGGGGTCATGGGTCTTGAGGCAGCCAGGAGTGAAGAATGTAAATTTTTCAGCACATGCCCAGGGTTCCTCAGAGCAGCCCTGCTGGTCAAGCAAAATCCTGGAAATGACAAACTGCTCCCACCTAGGAGGATGGGAGAATAAGCTACAGTGAATCCACACGATGCGGTACCATGCAGCTGCATCTACTACTGAGGGGAAAATGCCAGGGGTGCAAAAATAATAGGGCATGCTACCTTTGTGTAAGAAAGGAAGGGGTGTGTGTGCATATATGTGTGTGTGAGAGCTTATTTTTGCAAAGAAAAACACAAGAAAAATAAATCAGAATCCACTGAAAAAGGAGACTTTTCCAAGAAAAACTTTTTATAGTCCTGACTTTTGAACCATGTAAATGCTTGACAATTTTTAAACTAATAATATTAAATAGAATAAAAAGTAACATTAAATCAAAAAGCACACCCTAAAAAGAAGACAGAAACAAATTAATCTAACTATATGTCAAAGTGATGACATCACCATTCACACACATACACACACAAAGAATTCAAGAACCTTTGAAGACAGTATTCAGATTATATATCCTTAGGGGGATATATTTTACAGACAAAGATAATTGCAAAGAAATCTTGTACTTAGCAAGTTTGCAGTTGGTAGAGGCATTGGTGGAGTAATTCTGAATCTATTTTTGTGTGTTATTAGACAGAGTAAATAGTCAATACTCTTACATTTTGGGGGGAAAAGGTTCTCACTGTGGGATAAGGATATGGAACAGTGAAAGACAAAGAAGAAACCTGTCATGTCATACTGGAATGGGAGGTGTAGGTGTGAATTCATGATTTTTTTAAAAATGTATTTCCTAGCTCTCTTGACTGGCAGAACCTGGAACCAATGACACCCCAGTGGCAATAAGCACCCTTAGTGGCCAGATTTTGATTTCTAAATACCATTGCCAGGGGCGGATGTGGCTCAAACGGTTGGGCATCCATCTGCCATTCGGAGGGACCTGGGTTTGATCCCCGGGACCTCCTAAAAAAATAAAAATATATATATAGAAGGCACGCGTGCCACCAGGCCCCACACACGGCTGAGTCCCTAGAGCCCACGCCAGGGCGTGCCAGGCCCCACCAAGCCACGCAGCAAGATGATGACATAACAGGAGAGAGACACAGGGGAGAGCCAAGATGAGACATGCCAAAAAACGAGGAACTGACGTGGAGCAGGTGGCAGAACGCATCTCTCCCACATCAGAGGTCCCCAGGATTGAATCCCAGTGAAGACAGGAGGAGGAGGATGAGAAGAGAGGGCAGGAAACAGACACAGAGAATTGCCCAGCGAATGGACACAGAAACAGCAAAACAGGGGGAAGGGGGGTTTAAAATGGATAAAATAAATTAATTAATTAATTAAATAAATTTAAAAAAAAAAAATACCATTGCCTTCTTTTTTTTTTTTTTTAAAGATTTTATTTATTTATTCATTTATCCCCCACTTGCTGTGCCTTCTTTTTTTGTTTGTTTGTTTTGTTTTGTTTTATTTTTTTGTTTTTTACCAGGAGGTCCCGGGGATCGAACCCAGGTCCCTCTATATGGGAGACGGACGCCCAACCAGTTGAGCTACATCCGACCCCCCCATTGCCTTCTTTAAAAAGAAAAAGTCGCAGCTCCCTGGGCAATGTCAGACACTGGCCTAAGTAAGCAAACCTTTCATGCCACGAATGACAGGACTACCTGATGGTGTGTGGCCTCCTGAGGGGGTGAACTGAGAACACATCAGCTCTGCAACATTCTCACCAAAAACGTATGTCCTGAACCTAATCCTGAGAGAGCCAATCCAGATTGTAGGATATTCTATAGGTTGACAGGCCTGGACCCTTCAAAAATGTCATAAAAGAAAGAAAGGAGAGAAGGAAGGGAGAGAGGGAGGGAGGGAGAAAAAGAAGGGGACGGGTCAAGATTAAAGAATCCTAAAGAGAACGTGAGAAATCAATGCAATCTATGACCCTGCATTGGGTCCTGGATCAAAGCAAATAAATAAACAAAAGAAAGAAGACATTTGGGGGTCAATGGGGGAACTGCGATGTCAGCCCACGCTCAGGGTGGTTGTGAGAATCCAGTGTGATGAGGCAGGCAGGTGCTTGGTACAGGGCCCACACCTGGGCCCCAGGTAAGCGAGAGGCACTCACTGAGGGGTCGGGGCCCCTGCTCCGGGGTCACACTGCCCCGGGGCTGAATCCCGCCCACTGCCACCAGCTACGAACCTCTGGGCTGACGCCCTCATCGGTCAGGGTGGCCAGAGACCCCACCTCCAGGGTCCACTGGGACAATGGCCTGGGCAGCAGTCTGGCACAGAGCGAGCTCACTTCCGGTCGATTTCCCACACTCCTCCCGCCCTGGGCTTCTCTCTTCCCTTCAGCTCGTCTCAGGTGTGCGCTTAGACCTCACTTCCTCAGCAAGGCCCGTGGTCCCAGGCCGGGGTGGGGGTCCTCTTCTCACACCTGCGGCCCCCTGGGTGGTCCTCGGCACACCCGAGTTGAAAGGCGACTGCGTCCCTGTGCGTAAGTGTCTGTCTTCTCGGGGGGCGGGGGGGACAACGTGTACCTCACTGGCCTGTGGGTCCCTAGTGCCTGGCACCTGTTAAAGCCTTGAAGGATAAATCTTCGAGGCATCCGCCCATCAGTCTACCGATCAGTCGGCCTTGGGAAGATCACTCAATGGTCCTCGGCTGGAAAAAGCCGACAGCGAAACCCGGCGCTCGTGAAGAATAATGAGTTATGATGGGCTGGGAATACGCTCGTTCTCAAAACATCTCCTGGGGATCTAGCTCGCGAGATGAGCGGGTGCCGGCTGGAAGGCGCGTACGGTCAGGAAACGGCTCCCATGTGCCGGCCCCGCCGTCCGTGTCCCCTTGGGCACCCCACACCCAACAGCAGAGCCCGGAGAACTGGCGCCGAGCAGATGGCCCCAGCGGCTCTGACGAGGAGCAGCTACCCGGGAGGGGCGGGCTGAGGGCTGCAACCGAGGGGCTGCCCCGGGGACTGCTGCCGCCAGGGAGAGGAGCGGCCCACCCCAGGCCCACCCCTCACCGCAGCCTTCCGTCCCCCCCCAAGGTTCACTCACCCAGGAGCTTCTGCAGCACCTGGCCGTCGTACAGGTCCTCCTCCAGCTGCTTCACGATGATCCTCTCCTCCACCAGCACGTCGCTGATCCAGTCAACGAGAACCTGAGGGGCAGGCAAGCATCACTCCTCCGCCAGCGCCAGGAGGGCCACGGCAAGGGCCAAGGCAGGCGCCAGGAACGGACAAGCCAGCAAGACAAGGCCATGCCCGCTGGCATGACAGCCTGGGCCTGCCAGGATGGAAGGTCAGCCTCCTGCGCCTGCAGGGCAGGGTGGCGGCTCGCCAAGCTCACCTGTGCACCCACCCCAGGCCGTCGGGAGGGGCTTGGGGCATGGCGACTGCACAAGAGGACCCAGGTGCCATCTCCAGGCCTCCCACTTTGGCCAGCTCCGTTCCTGACCACACGCAGGGACATGCAAATTTTTCAAGATGTTCATACAACCACGGGGCAACAACTGGGACCCGGCAACAGGGCAGGGTCTGCGACACCCTAACACCTTCGCTCTCGCCTTACCCTTATATCCAAACCCAAACCCTACACCCTGAACCCTAACGCCTAAACTCACACCTGAAACAAAACTGAACCTAGCTGGGGACGTGGGTTAGGGGGGCACACGCTCAGTAAAAGGGCATGAAACTCCCTGCTTCATTGTGCTACCGGGGGTGGGGTATACGGGGCCCCGCCCCACATGCACCTGAGCCCAGGCCCCGCCTCGCGTGAGATCTGCCCCACGTTGCCCGGATCAACGGGGCTGCAGCCAGGATCTGCTCATGTGCCTCTCCCCTAATTGCCACCGACTTCCTCCGCTCTGCCCGTGCTGCAGCCTCTTTCTTAGCCTTCTCTTTTCCAGGCTAAAGTCCCCTCTGGTGCCCACTAAATAACATTTGCTGATAAATATACATTTCAAGACAACAGAATCTGTTTCCTTCAATATTGAGAAAGACCAGCATGTCAACCAAAATAGCTGGGGATGGGTGACTGGATGTCCTGGCTAATTACCATGGTAACGCCACCCACCGATTACCAGATTTAGAGATTAGGATGCGATCGCTAATTGCCATCTCCCCGCCAGGCCGCGGGTCTTCAGGCCACAGAGCCTTTGCACGTGCTGGCCCTTTGCTGATGGCCCTTCCCTCCCTCGGGAATGGGGGCTCCTGTCCAGTGAGGACGCTGATGGCGGTGGCGACAAAGGCTTTCCTGCCCCGCTCCGCCTTCTGAACTCCCCAGACCCTCAGCAGCTCTATTCAGAGGCCACGTCCCCCTGGCCAACCAAACACAAGCCGCCCGAGGACAGCGCCACGTCTGACTCCACGCAGTACTGCCTACCCCCAGATGGTGAAACTGAGGCAGCAAGTGCCCCAACCACTCATCTGACTGATACGCCAGGAGTCGCTCTCTAGGCAGCACCAGGGCCTTCTGGAATTGGTGAGAACAAAAACGGACGACGCTCCTGCCCTCGACCCAGATCCCAGTGTCTACCAAACTGCGACCTCAAGGAGGTGAGGGTCCCTTCCGTTTCCTAAAAACAGAAAACAAAATGACCCAAGAAAAAGCACCTTTGCTTACTGACTGCAGTCACAAGAATGGTTTTCAAAAGCAAACAGAAATTCAGGACCCGCAGGAGTGGGATCCAAACTGGGAGCCCCAAACTCTTCTGCTAAGGCCCCACCTGAAGTCTACGCACTTTTAAAAATGCACATTTTCTGCAGAGTGGGGCCTCAGCCTGCCACACGGCCAGGTGGCGATCAAGAGAACCCAGTGAGGGGCGGGGAGGCCGCCTTATCCACCAGATTAAACGGGAACACGACAGGTGAGCACCCTGGGCACTGCTCGCTGGGCTCCCGTGTCCCCGGCAATCAGCCTCGGGGGGTGGGGGCACCTGGGGGCGCCCCAGGTCTGCGCCCAGGAGCTCCCGGGGGCTCGAATCCTCTCTCAGACCAGCCCAGTTTTGCCCAAATGGAAAAGTCAAAACAAAAACACAAAGCCCTTCCCCCTTCCCCAAAGTTGCAATCCAGGGATGTCGCCTGGGCGTCCTCATCTGTAAAGCAGCTGACAACCAGCTCCTGCCCCGTGGGGATGGCCAGTCACACAGATCCGAAAAGCTCTGGGCATCCGAACCGCAGGGGCAGGGACTTCCTAAAGTGCTGACTCCACTGTGAGTTGGGGCCGGAGACTGAGGTGCCAGAAAGTACAGGCCTTTCCCCAAAACCCCCCAAGCCGGCTCCTGGTGGAGGACCCCAGATTCCTGGCTGGTTCCTGGAGGGAGCCCCGGGGTGGAGCCTCCCTCGGGAGGCAGGCGCTGGCCGGGGGCAGGCGGGCAGGATCCCCGGGCCCACCCCCATGGCTGTGCAGGCCTGGCCTCACCGGGGTCCTCATGGAGCAGCCGCCTGGCCTGCCCCTCCCCACCCCCGGGACCTCCGCTGAGGCCGGGCCAGGGGAGTCGTGCCCTCGGCGCCAGGACCCGCGTGGCCAGGGCCCCACCAGGAAGCAGGCGGCCCTCGCCGCAAAAGGTTCCTGCCCGGCTCCCGGAGCAAGGGCAGGGCCCAAGGGCCGAGTGGGAACCAGGCTCAGAGGCGCTTGGGACGGGGGCTGCTCGGTGTCTGAGGGGAGGGGTCTGTCCCCAGACCTGCTCTATTAATAAGGCAGGAAACCTGCAGCTCTGAGAGGAAAGGGCCGGGGGCCGCTCAGCCAGCGTGCAACCGCTTTTGTGTGCACGTCTGTTTCCATTCCTCTGGCCTCCCTCCGGAGCCCGTTCTCACCAGGAGTTTTCCATTCCATTCGCTGGGTGCTGCCTGTCACACAAAGGCCACTTCCACCGTGGGTACAGCTAAGGGGGAGCACGGTTCCCGCTGAGCAGAATCCTCTTTCGCCATCCCGCTTGAAGGCTTCCAGGCCGCAAAATAGAATGGACACCTGAACAGGCTTGATCACGAATACGGAGTCCCTGATTTAATAAAACTGTCTAATTGGTCCCAATAGCCCAATAAGAGGAACTCACTGCCCCTCTCAGAGATCAGCAAAGGGGCACAAATCAGAATAGATTGTTATCTGCCGTTCTTTGAAACTGTTGTAACCTGCAAACTAGGCCACAAAGCAAATTCCTGCCAGGTATGCTCTATTTTCCCACTAACTCAAAAACCTTACATCCGAGGCACAGTCTCACAAAACGCAGAAGTAAACAGAATTTAAAGGAAGGCCTGGGGGCAGAAATGGGGGAGCAGGCCTGGGGCTTTCTGGTTTTATAAAAAGCCATCACCGAAGGTCAGCAGGGCTGTGCTGGCTAAACGGCCCTGGCCCTGCTCTGCCTCTCTCCCCGAGAGCCCGGCGCCACGTTCCGCACTGCCGGTGCTACTTCCGAATGCCTTTTATAGTTTGGGGCTCGGAGCTCTAAGCCAGGGTGGAAGCAGAAGCCACAGGTGTCCCCCGAGACCCCGCCCCCGTGAGCCTGTCGAGTCCGTGAATGTGTTGGGGAGTCACTGTGTGATGAGGTGACTTTAGGGAGACTCTCCAGGTGAGTCTGCCCTAATCACGAGACCGCTTGAAACCTGGGTCTAGAGGTCAGGGACAGGGAAGGCATGAGAAGGATGCGATGCAAGGGAGAGCCCATGCTGGCTGTGACCGTGGGCAGCCCTAGAAGCTGAGGATGGTCCCACCGACAACCAGCAAGGAAGCAGGGACCTGGGCCCTACGACCACGAGGAGCCTGATTCGCCAACAACCCCAATGAGCTTGGAAGTGGGTTTTTCCCCCAAGGCCCCAGAGAGCAGAGTCTTCATTTCAGCCTGTGAGACCCTGCACGGAGACCCAGCCATACCACGCCTGCACTGCTGAGCCCCGGAAACGTGGGCTAAAAGTGTTGTTTAAACCACAAAATGGGTAATTAGTTACATAGCAATAGAAAACTAACACAAACAGCCTCCAGCCATCGCAAAGTCCAAGTTTCAGTTCAGAGACCAATATTGCTACTACAATACATTAAAAAAAAAAAAAAAAAGTGTGGTGCCAAAATACAGAGCCTACATCTGAGGCCCAGCTCCATCTGGGCCTGTGTGACCTTGAGTCAGCCAGTTAACCTCTCTGGACCTCAAAGATTTCATTAAAACAGAAAGACTAATCAATCCCTAACCCTGTGTAGGCTGTGACCCAGCAATTCCAGTTCTAGAAGTTCATCCTAAGGCATTAACCCAAATGTGCCCCCAAGACATTTACTAAAACTCTGGAAAGTGTTCATAATTTACTGCTGAAAGGAAAGAGCAAGCTACCAAACTTTATATATTCTAAATGATTCCAAATTTTGCATAGGGAAAAACTAAAGTCGCAACAAAATGCCTGAAGAGATATAAATGAAAAAAAAAAAAAAAATCAAGCAGTGCCTTCTGTTTGATTTTTCTGTTTTCCAGGTTTTCGGCAGTGTATATTTACTTTGGTAGTCAGAAAAAATAATATAGTTTTTTAAAAATTAAGCACTGTCCAGCTGGCTTCTTTGCAGAAATTGAGAAGCTGATCCTAAAATGCATATGGAAAAGTAAGGGACCCAGAATAGCCAAAACAATCTTGAAAAAGAACAAAGTTGGAGGACTCACACTTCCCGATTTCTAAACCTACTACAAAGCGGGTGTAATCGAGACAGCGTGGCATTGTCTTAAAGGCACACATGGAGATCAAGGGAATAGAATTGAGAACTGGAAAACAAACCTTCAATTTACAGCCAATTGAATTTCAAGGGTGCCAAGGGTGCTAAGGCAACACAGTGGGGGAAAGAGCAGTCCGTCAACAGATGGTGCTGGGACAGGTGGTAGTCACATGCTAAAGAAAGTAGATGGACCCCTACCTCACACCATATACAAAAATTAATTCCAAATGGGCAAAGGGCTAAACATAAGAGGTAAAACTACAGTATGTTCTTATATATGGCACCTAAAGTACAAGCAACAAAACAAAATATAAATTGGGTTTTATCAAAATTAAAAACCTTTGTGCTTCAAAGGACATCATCAAAAAGTGAAAGTCCACAGAATGGGAGAAAAAATTTTGCATATCAAATCTCTGATAAGGGACTTGTATCTAGGATATATAAAGAGCTCTTACAACTCAAAAAGACAAGTAACCCAATTTAAAAAGGGCAAATTATCTGAACAGACATTTTTCCAAAAAACATATACAAGTGGCCAACAAGCACATGAAAAGATGTTCAACATCATTATCCATCAAGGAAATACAAATCAAAACCACAAGGGGAGACTTCTGGGAAGATGGCGGGAATCTCTTCTCCAGAAAAATAGCTAGAGGACAGGCTGAAACAGCCCTGAAAAAGATGATCTAGAGCTTAGGACAGCAGGTGAAGGCTGCACACCACCCAGAGGAGAGAGGGACAGAAGAGGGAAATCGCGACTACAGAACTGTGAGTTGGAAGTAGCAGCTTCTGCTGCTGCCGGCACCCTCCCCCACACTCTTCAGAATTCTCGGGCCCCTGGGCCTGCGACCACAGACAAAGGGGGCTTCAGGGATCTGCCACTACCGGAAAGGAGAGAGAGAGGGACACAGCCTTAGGCTGACTCAGGTTCAGACCTGAAATTTGGGCTGCGGAGCCCCATGGACCCTTTCACACGGCGGTTTACCCTGGGAGCCCGGAAAGGACTGGAGAAATCCGACCCTCGCAACCTCCCTCTCTTCTAGCCTGGACTAATTGTTGAGGACACCACGGGAGAGGGGAGAGAGAGCCTGGGGCTGACCCTGCTTTGGACTCCCGGGTTTGGTCTGCCCTGTCCCGAGAGCCCTTTCAGGCTGGGGGGGCTGCGCCATTGTTTGCCTGGGAGCCTGCAAGGGGCTAAAGATACACAAACCTCCCAATCTCCTCCTCTACTAACAGGGACTGATTGTTGAGGATTCAGAAGGGAGTGGAAATATTTCCTAGCTGGGAAAAGGGAGGGGGCTGTCAGAGAAGACTGGAGAACTCTCAGAAAGTTTGAATCACAGGGCTCCGAGCCCCCAGACAGGAAGCTCTATCACATTGATCTGGTCTGTGTCACAACAAATACGCTCCGACCAGGCATTGAATTGAGAGCTGCCAACAAGCGCCATCTCCTGGCAGACCAAGGAAGTACACATAAGAAAATTAAAAATAAGTAGGAGAGGCTTTTCCTGGCCTCTATAACCTCCCTGCCCAAGGCCCTAGGAAGCGACTCTACAACCAATTACTGGATCCAGTGCCCAGTTTTGAGCAAACAGCAGGACAATCCATCAATCCAGGTCGAGCCAAAAATCAAAGAGCGGTGGTAACTCACAGCCTCCTGCCACTAAAACCCCATAAAAGAGAAAGAGAGAGAGCATCTTAGTAAAATACAAACTAACCAGATGCCTAAGCACCAGCAAAAAATTACAACCCATACTAAAACCACAATGGGATACCACTTCACATCCCCTAGGATGGCTAGAATCAAAAAGACAGAGAATAACAAGTGTTGGTGAGAAATTGGCACACTCGTGCACTGCGGGTAAGAACGAAAAATGGTGCAGTTGCTTTGGAAAAGAGTCTGGCAGTTCCTCAAAAGTTTAAACATAAAGTTGCCGTACAACCCAGCAATTCCACTCCTAGGGACATACCCAAGAAGTGAAAACATTTGTTCACGCAAAAACTTGTACACAAATGTTTATAGCAGCATTATTCCTAATAGCCAAAAGGTGGAAACAACCCAAATATCCACCAACTGACAAGTGGATAAACAAGATGCAGTATATCCACACGATGGAATATCATTCAGCCGTAAAAAGGAGTGAAGTGCTGACACGGCCCACACCGTGGCTGGACTTGGAAGGCTGTTAAACAAAAGAAGCCAGGCACGGAAGACCTCATATTGTATGATTCCATTTATATGAAGTTTCCAGAACAGGCAAATCTAGAGAGAAAAAAAGTAGATTGGTGGTTGCCAAGGGGAGGGGGGAAAAGGGGCTGGGAAAAGGGGGGAGGAACTGCTGATGGATACGGGGTGTCTCCTGGGCTGATGGAAATGCTGTAAATCTGATCGTGGTGTCGGCCATCTCGATAAAGCTGTCGTTTTTAAGATGATAATAGCCTCTGCTACGCAGGTATCACCATCTCTGTGCACGGCTGTTTCGAGGACGTGTGAGATGACGCCCTTGGCCGCCCTTGTCAACCTCCCCACCAGCACCACAGAAGCTCACTTCACTGTTACTGGGGTTTTCTGCCTTAATTTATTCAGCATAAGCAGCAGCACCTGCTACATGCCAGGATGGCCCTCAGTATTTGGGATACAAAGAAGCATTGCCTCGTCTCTGCCCCAGGTGGGGGCAGCTAAGATGCCACAGGTGCTGTGGTGAGAAGGTGCATGGGGGTGCGTTCGGGAGGACACAGGGATCCAGGCCCACTCAGTCTTCCCACGGTTACTGGAAAGAGCCAGACCCCACCTCGATGGGAGTCAAACCAACGGCTTTCAGGGGCCTCCAGGGACTGTCACCATCATTACCTCTCAGATTCTATCTCTGACCACTCTCCTCCTTGCGCTATCCACCCTGGCCTCCTGGCCAGTCCTTAACTGTGCCAGGCTTGTCACACCACAGGACCTTTGCACCTGCCAGCATGTTCTTCCCCTAGATGCCAACACGCCCAGACCTCGCATGATGCAGGCAGGTCTGTGCTCAAATCCAGCCTGGCCACTCTACCTAAGATGGGGAAGGGGAAGGATTGCCCTGCCTCCTGCCTCAGTTTCCTTCAAGAGCTCATCACCACCTGATCATGTCCTTGTTTACGTAGGTCTCCCCAACTGGGCCATCACCCCCATGCACTTGGGGCCCTTGTTTTGCTCAATGTCGTATTTTCAGAGACTAAAACAGAATCAGACATACAGAAGAAGCTCAAACTACAAACTGCCTCTAGATGCAGCCTTCTAGAAAGGTCTCCCAGGCACAAAGACATTTGGTTCCAGAGGCAGCCTTACCCAGAGCATAGCTGTTAGACACACACACACACACATGACAACACATCTGCTATGAAGAAACAACACTCAAAAAATCACATCTGAATCTCTGACCTGATCAAGGCTCAAAAATGAAAACAATCAAAAAGAGGGATTAAAAACAAATTGCATGCAATGAGCCACGAGGGTCGGCTGTGGGAAGCAAAAGCAATTCCCTGCCCAATTTCACCCGAGACCCCCGTCACCCTGCCAAGCTTCCAGGTCATTCGCCCTAAGCCTGTTTCACAAGAGCCTTTTTGAAGATCGTGCCCGTAATTATTTTTAGGCACATACTCATTTCCTAACCCCAAATCATGCAGGCAAATGTCTGGGACATATATTAATTATGCCCTTGGCTCAGCAGCCTTTATGTCTGAGTTCTACAAGCCTGCTTTACCCAGAATGAAAAATTACTGTTCCTTTAGTTCCTTCTGAATTATAATCAGGATCTGCAGTCTGTCTCCCCCAGAGCTATGACAGTGACGTTTTAATCACTTCCAAACAGAGTCACTGCTGCTGAATCCACTGAGGACCCGGGTGCAATAGGTAGGAGGTGAGACTCGGCCCAGGGAGCGCCGGGGGCAGAGGTGGCGTCTCCACGCGGCCCCAAGAGCTCCCCAGGGGGCGTTTTCAAGCAGCTGATTGTCTTCAAGGGACCAAAAGAGGAAGAAAAGGGAATTCAAAACCAGGAGGAGTTTTGCTCACTAGCCCGGGAAATGGGACAAGGGATCTGCTCCCAGAGAGCAACGTGCAGTGCCCGGGGATGCACGGCCAGCCTGTGCTGGACCCGTGTGCCGACCGAGCGGGAAGGCCTGGCCAGAAATCGTCGCCCCTCTTTTCAAGACTCACTAAAGATCGAGTGTAGCTCATCTACAAACAACGATCTGCCCGGGCAATGCCAGGTGTTCACCCCACAGGTGACTCAGGGCACTTCTGGAAGACGGCAGAGCAAAGGACAGCGGGAAGAAACACCCGCATAGAAGACTCAGGGCTAAGTCTCTGGGGCTCTTGACCCCATGGAAGCTCACGCCCGTCTCTAAATGTACTGCAGACCTGCGCCTTCACCCCTCCAGGGTCGGCCTGGTCACAGTTCACCCCCAAAACCTAGCGCCTGTCCAACAGGCAGCGTGCAACCCCATATGCTATCCTAGGGCACCCTCCCAACCCCTGGGGTAGGTGCTATCGCCATCCCGCTGGAATCGGAGTCAGGATTGGAAGGCAGGGGGCCTGGCTGCAGAGACCCCCACACCACTTAAAATCTACACGATAGATGCTCAAAGATCATTTCTGAACGAGCAGATGAGTGGCCCTGGTTCAAATGCCAGCCTCGCCAGAGCCAGGGTGGTTTTGAATAGGAAGCAGAGGGCAGCTCATAATATTTTAAATTGTGACAGTTCAAGGCAGTAGGGGTGAGACCGGCCAGGCAGCCTGGCCACGAGGTAGAAAGGTAAACCCTCCCCAGCTCCCAAGCCTGGGATGTGGCCGCAAGGACAGCCACGTGCCTCTGTCCAGCAGGCCCTGCGCAGGCTGCACGCTGTACACATTTTCCACTAAAAGTAACTCTTTCTGGACCAAATCCCTACAAGGAGTCATGGGGAGGTGGCTGCTGCTGAGCCTACACAGACGGAATCTACTAGAAGCTTGGATAATTACGGTCAGCGGTTAGCAATCCCACAGGTAAGGCAGGTGGAGGTGCTTTGTCAGGCCATCCACATTCTGCTGCCAGGGATGTGCTCCTGAGACCACCTTCACCAGCACCCAATTCACAAGTCCCCCCAACCCTAGCCTCTTCCTTCCAAAGCTCCTTTCCCCAAGATGCAGAACCTGAAGGTCACGGATGGGGCAAAAAATCGGCATTTTCCTTAAGCCCTATTTCTTCTCGGGTGATTCTGGTGAAATCAGATGTCAGTGCTGCTACTGCAAAGCCTCCCCATCCCCTCACTCTTGAATAAGCACGAATGAGCTCTGCTCCATGCCAGCACCCTGCAGGCACTGGGATTCGGCAGGGAAGGAAACGATAACTGTCTCTAACTGCGTGGGGTGGCCTTCTAGGGCAGGGGTTCTTAACAAGGGGTCCGTGAGCTTGAGCTGAAATTCAGAAAACATTATTCTTATGGGGACGTGTGGGTGCAGGTGTGATATATTTATTAAATAATACACAGTAGAGTGTGGACTTAGTAAGGGGTCCGTGGTTTTCACCTGACTGGCAAAGGGGTCTGCGGAGAAAAAAGATTAAGAATCCCTAAGAACCCCTGTTCTAGTGGGAAGAGAAAGAGCGAAATGTTAACTAGTAAATATATAAGGGTTCCAGGGAGGGGCAAGTGTTGGGAAGAAAAATCACACGTGGTAAGGAGGTGAAGAGTGAAGAAGTGATGGTGGGGTGGAGAGAAGCGGGCAGAGAATACGGCTCAGAGGAGGAAAGAGCAACAGCAAACTGAAAGCGGTGGGAGAAGTGTGTGCAAAGGCCCAGGGGTAGGCGTGCCTTTCTTGTCCAAGGAGCGAGGAGGCTGGGGGGCTGCAGCCCAGGGGCCACAACGGGAGGCAGGAATGACGTGGGCAGGGTTGCCGCGACCACAGGACGTCTGAGGGGCACAGGACGTCTCGGCAGCACAGGGCAGGGCAGGCATGGTGCTGGCCTCCGTCAGGCAGCGGCTGCCGGGCTAGCCAGCACACACTCACCCGTACCATGGAACCAGGAAGGAGGCACTCACAACCCCCAAACTGGGGGTGTGCCACAGCCCTGCACCCTCAGTCCCCCGAGGCCAGCACACAGGAGCGAGCCGAGCGCAGCTGGCGCTTGGCACAGGCGGCTCGCATGCCACCGCCCACACACTTCCCTGCTTAAAAAGGCGGCAGCTGCTGAGAACCAGTATTTTATGAAGAGCCCTTCAACGCCGTCGCGATGTTAACTGACAAGACACAGACAGCCGCGCTGGGACGCTGCTCTCCTGTTTTCCGTGTTTGTGCTTATTTTGGAAAATTCTTGATCAAGAGTGAAAACCGTGCTGACGGCCTGCCTGGAGATGAAACCTGCAGTCTGAGGGCACGTGGAACTTTCCAGAATCGCCCGTCTCCAGGCCCAGAAGCCCAGGCTAATCCAGACCCAAGGGCCTTCGCCATGGAAGACGACAGAGCCTCAGGATCCAGGGACCAGGGCCCGGGCAGCTTTGGGGGCCACCGTTCAGCCTGCCACTCCTGGCTCCCCAGGAAAGAGAGTCGGGGCGAAGTCGACTAGGAACTAGCAACCGGGGAGGGAAGCAAGGCAGACGCCGGCTCCCAGAGAGTCCGGTGGACTGTGCAGCCCCTGGCACAGCTCCGTCCGGCCCCCGGGGCACCTTGGGTCTCAGGACCGTACATCAGGGAGAAAGGGAGAGGCGCTTCTCCCACATCTCCACCCTGTCCTTGGTCCCACCTGGCCCCACGGGGAGTTAACTTCACGGCCCTTCCAGCAGCAGAGCCACACGACGTGGCCTGTCACCTGAATCAGGAAGAGGTGGAGGGGCCAGAGACTCCTCAAGTTCCATCAGGGGGCCCTGGATGCCAGGGATGCTGTGGCCCTCGGGGCGGGCTCCGGGGAAGTGTCAGGAGACAAGGTGGCAGAGGAGGGGGCGGAAGAGGCCGAGTGGCCCGGGAGGGAAGCCCCAGGACAGCACCCGGCGCCCAGCTGCGGCTCAGCGGATGTGGCGCCAGAGGGATGGGCGAATTCAAGCTCTGGAAACGTCACTCCTGCCCAGTGTGAGCCGGGAGTGTCACCTCACCTCTCTGAGTCCCCAATGCCCTGTATGAAGGTGAGGATGCCGCCAGCACCCTTGGAGCTGTTTCCAGGAGACGAGGCTGCGAATGGAGCTCGTGAGCCCTCGGCATCACAGAAATGTCCAAGAGGAAAAGCCGGGAAAAGGGGCATCCCTCTGCAGCTGCTCAAATTGCCACGGTGGCCAAAGCCAGGGCTGCTCTCCTCCCTGGCATTCTGCTGCTCTGAATAATAAAGTGGGGGGAGGCGGCTGTGGCTCAATCAGTGGGGTTCCCGTTTACCATATGGGAGGCCCTGGGTTCGGTTCCCGGGGCCTCCTGCTGAGGGCAGGCCCGCCCGCACGGCGTGGTTGGCTGACCCAGCAAGTACAGGCAGCAAGGGGGGGATAAATGAATAAATAAAAATAAAATCTTTAAAAAAAAAAAAAAAGAAGAAGAAAGTGGGTGTTCAGGAAAAAATCCGTTTTCTTAATAAAATAAACTTGGTAATTTAAGTTGTTAAGAATCCACATTTTGGGGTAGGGCCTTAAAACTGACATTTTTCTATTTGAGTTTTAAAAGAGATGCAACTTGTGGTTTTATTTATCCTGCATTAGCTCTTGGGACCGTGCGACCATGCACGCTGGCGTCAGGTCCAACAGGGGTGGTTAGGGTTGAGACACTTTTGGAAAAGCACTTTTAATAGAAAATGCCAGTTTCTGGCAAGCACCGACATAAACAACATTTTTGAAGCTCCCTGCCCCATGTCACCCGAGCAGGCCTTGGGCTTCAAAGAAGCATCTGCCACGACCGGCGCCTGCACTGGAGCTTGCTTGGGGTCTAACAGGGTGAGGCTGTAAGCTGGCAGGACAGGACGCTGGCAGGATCCTTCCCTCTTCGGGGGATTAGCTTCTGAAGCCCGTCTGTGGTTGAGATCAGAGCTATCAAAACCGCAACCCACATTCAGTCGCAAACAAGCACGACAAATAAAAGCCTCACCGCCAAGCTGGTGCTCAGGAACCACGTGGGAGAGGGCAGAGCTGCTCCTGCCACTCCAAACGGCCACAGCTCCAGAAGCCCCTTCCTCCCAATGTGGCCCCCCGCGCCCCGCCCAGGGGAACAATGCAGCCATCCGATCTAGCTAGTATTTGCACATCCAGACTTTGCAAAAAACTGTCCTCCCGGCTGGTTCCTCAGCAGGAGAGCCGGGGCGTTTAGAGCTGCCCCTCAATCCAAACCTCCCATCCTGCTCCAGCAAGAGTTTAAACCCCATTTGCAAGGGACTGTCCTCTTTCACTCCAGCTGCTTGTTCCAAATTCTAAAATCTCTCCTCCCAAAGAGCTTTGTCCAGTGCAGACCTGAGAGAGCGGTTTTACAGGCCCATGTGGCGCCGGGCGTGTGGGACGCGCTTACTCCGTGACCTGGGAATTCCCTCCGATCCCCTTTACCCATTTCCTCTGCCTACATGTCGCTCCACCTCCTCCCCCCTTTGCCCCCAATGCCCTGACCCCAAACAGCCACGGCCGCACCCAAAGAGGAGCATCCCCATCCAGACCCGTTGTCCTACCTTGACCAGTTCCTTGAACCTGGGGTCTTCCTTGGAGGTGGGGTCTATCATCATCCGCTCCTCGTTCTCCTCTGCCAAGGGATAAACGGGAGTCGTGGTGAGCTTCAGGGGAAGACAGGCCAAGACGCTGGGGGCACCCCAACCTCCCTCTCACAAACAGGCAGAAAATGAAGAGAGCGGCAGAGCACTGAGTCATTTTTCTCAGTGAGGACATGGCCCCAGCCTGCAGGGCCCATGCATTAAGTCACAAGGGACACAGCCCATGGCAGGGCAGCCCAATGGGAGGGACATCCTCCACCTTTGCCTCTTTCCTTTCAAAGGGATGAAGTCAAGCCCCATCAGGAGAAATGATATGAGAGGTGACAGTGACGAAGGTGTGAGAAGCATCCCTGGCCCAGAAGTGGGAAAAGCTTCACGCACCAAGAAGTTCCCAGCAGCAGTTATCCGTAAATACGGAGGGAGAAATGGGATGCTTATGACAACATGGAAGTGGAAAAGAATCAACATGCAAAGCTGTACACTGAGGATGGTTACAAATCTGCATGTACAAGGAAAATAATACAAAGGAACAGGAAAAGAAAAAAAAAAGATTACATTTCACGGGCAAATGTGCTCATCCCCAATTCTCTGTCCGTGTATTGTTCATCTGCTTGCTTTTCCTTTTTTTTTTTTTAAAGCAACCCTTATTTTATTTTATTTATTTATTTTTTTTTTAGCGGGAGGTACCGGGGATCGAACCCCGGTCTCTCCATATGGTAGACGGACGCCGAACCTCTTGAGCCACATCCGTTTCCCATCTGCTTGCTTTTCCTGACCATGTTCACGAAGCAGGCAAAGAGGAAAGACAGAAAACCACCTCAGCTGGCAGGGGAAGCCCACCCCACCTCCCTTGCACTTCAGGTCCTGAATTGCAATTCCAGCCTTCCTAGCTGACGCCCCTGCTAAAGTGGGCTCTGTGCAGGCAAGGCCACAGCAAACACAAGACATTCCAGGGCCAGCTGTGCCCAGCACATGGCACGCCCTGGGGAGATATGAAGGCAATTTGAGAGCAGCCACCCCAAGGCCCATGCTTAGGCCTGCCTGGCTGAGGATGCATCCCAGACTCACTCGAGGGGCTCTGGCTTTCTTCTCCTGGAAAACTAGACTCTGGAAGCATTTCTCAGACTCACTTCTAAGTGTGTCTGAAGACAAGGAGGGGGGAGAAGCACCACTCAGCACCCAAAATGCCTCCCAGCAACACAGGCCCAAACACCCCCAGATGTTTAGGGGCCACACAAGGAAACGCCGTCCAGCGAGGGCCTCGGAGGCTCCTGGGTGCTGGAGGATTGCAGCTCGGCCATACCAGAGCCAAGAAGCCCCTCTGCCCCAGGACAAGAGCCGCCACCAGGCCCATCCCCCAAACGCCCTCTGAGCACCTACTGCGCGCTGGGCACAGGGGACGGCGTGGGCAGGCACCTCCTGCTACCCACAGTCTCCCACCAAGACAGAGGCTAATCGTGGGACCAGACAAGTGTGGATGACCAATGGTGCAAGGGCCACTGGGAAAGGACTCAGTGGTCCAGAGCCCACTGAGTGAGCCTCAGGACACGGGGCTTTCCGGGGGCTCCCAACTCCAGGAAGACATAACGGGGAGCAGGAGAGAAGAGGCAGGCACGGCTCCCAGGGGCCTCACCCGAAACTCGGTCACAGCGAGGTCCTCCCTGAGTGCTGCTCTCAGCTGGGGAGGGGGGACGGGGCGGGGGCGGGAAGAGCCACAGATTCCAAAGTGGGAAGTCAACAGCTTGCGCTGAAATCTGAAACCCCCGCAGGCGGCACCAGAAGCAGGTGCCTTAGAGAGAGGGCAGTAAATTCCAAAGGAATTCCCCAGAGGAGGCTTAAGTCCGCGGCTCAGGGGAGAGAGAAAGGGTGGGGGTGGGGGCCCCTAAAGGGGAGCTGTTTCCATAACAAGCCTCACAGAACTGTTCGGCTTCTTCATCTGTGTGCATGGAGAGCTTTGAGAGAGGCAGAAACAGAATTTTTCTTTTTAATGGAAGACAGAGGAATTCCTGGCCGGTCTGAAAAGGAGTCAGTAATTAAATAACCAAGCATTTGATCATCGAAGGAGGCATCAAACACAGGCCCAAGCCAAGCGTCCAGCACAACTCTGAAGACGGATGCGGAGACCACCATTCCCAGTACTTGGAGAAGGACCTCGACAGATTGGGCAGAGGGGCTCAGGAGCTGGGCAGTGGGGGGCTGGGCTGTGCACCCCAAGACCCTGGCCAGGGGGGCTGGGAGAACAATACAAGTCCCCTCTCCATGGGTAGTGGCCAGGAAGAGACCCGCTCCTTCCTGCCAGCTCAGCTCGTTGAAAGCACAGGGAGGATGTCAGCTGCGTCTTTGCCCGTGAGTCCTCCAGGGCTGGAGAGTAAGGTCACCAACTCTCCACGCCACGGGCACAAGAGGACGTTCTAGTGCCAAGGCCTCCGCGCTGGCTGGGATCCGCCTGGATGCTGCCCCCAGACCTCTGTAGAGCTGGCCCTGCTCGGCCATTCGGGGCTCGGCTTGAGTGTCAGATCTGCCGTCCCTGGCCACTCAACCCCCATCTCCTCGTCTGGTCCCCATAGCACTGAGGAGGGTCCAGAGTCACCTTGCCCAACTGCCTGCTGTCGTCGGTGCTTTGTGAGCCAGTGGCCAGGGCATTATCATGGGAACGAAACAGCTACAAGTGACGGGGAAACTGAGGCACTACAAGCACATGGAGCCAGGCCCAGCAGCAGGTGACTGTGCCAGGTGGGAGGCACGGTCCTGCCCCCTCCAAGACCACTCCCAGCCAGGGCCTGCGGCCAATGGGGTGCTCTGTGGGACCCGGAGTCTCTGGACATGGCGGCAGTGAGGAGGCAGGGCTGCAGAGGGAGAGGCGGGCTGCCGAAAGACCCAGAAGCCAGGTGCTGTCCAGAGCAAAATGCCCAGCACCCACTCCAAGGCGGGAGGGTGTGGGGGGCACTGTGGCCACCAGCACGGGGGAGTGGAAGGAGCCCCCGGGCTGCAGAAAGGTGAGTCAGCAAGGGCCGGGGGCTGCTCGGGACCAAGCTCCTTCCTTCAATTAAAGGGAAAGAAAAGCGGCAACAATAGGGGCTGGAAGCAGGGGCCAGCTGCCCACAGGACACGCAGGTACAGCTGGCCAGGAAGCAGCAGAGAGCAGGGCCCGGGCCCCTGTTCTTAGCGGTGGTAGCCTGAAAACTGCTTTCAGGGCAACCGGCCGAGCCGTTCCCAGGCACTCGCTGCAAACTCGCGGCTGCAAATTGTTAACGTCTGACAACGTGGAAACCCTGCGTTGTGCAGCTGTGACGTCTGAGCAGGGCACCACACAGGGAGCTCTGGAGGCCAGTTCAGGCCAGGCCTTTGCTGTCTGCAGGCACCCATCTGGAGCTCCCACTCGCCTGGGACTCTGCTAAGGTCAGAGCCGTGTCCAAGCCCAGAGACATTTCCTCTGACCGCAGCTCTTGCTCGACATCTCCCGCTCCTCCCCCTGCTCCTCAGCTCCACTCCCTCCACGGACCGGTGACTTTCTGTCCATGGGTGGATCTGATCACGGACGATTTGTCTTTGTATTAGCCACTTTGAGAAACTTTATAGGAACAAAATCGTGCACTTGAGAGCTGCCTTTAAGAAAAAAAAAAAAAAAAAAAGGCGGCACCCAGACTGGTCCTTGAAGGCAGCAGCAGGACAATCCAATTAAAGGTTCATTAGAAAAGGAAAAGGCCAAAAACAGAACAAAGGGGACGTGCTCCACCCCAAACCTATAGCTCCTGTACCCCACCTCCCCCCATAGCTGTCCTAACTGGTTCCTCTTGACCCCCTGAGGGACGATGATCTAGTCCAGGCTCCTTGAAAGATTAAGGCTTCCAGGGAACCCAGCTTCCTGCTACAGCAGAATATAAGCTTGGGCCAAACTGAATTAAGAACTATAAGTAGGGAAGCGGCTGTGGCTCAATCAGTAGGGCTCCCGTTTACCATATGGGAGGCCCCGGGTTCGGTTCCCGGGGCCTCCTGGTGAAGGCAAGCCCGCCCGCGCGGCGTGGTTGGCTGACCCAGCTAGCACAAGCAGCAAGGGGGGGGATAAATGAATAAATAAATAAAATCTTTAAAAAAAAAAAGAACTATAAGTAAAGGTTTCCCCAAATAAGATGAGCAAATGCACACAGAAAAACTTAAGAGTTCTTTTGGGGGGAGCGGATGTGACTCAAGCAGTTGAGCACCTGCTTCCCACATGGGAAGCCTCAGGTTCGGTTCCCGGTGCCTCCTTGAAACAAACAAACAAACAAGCAAAACAAACAAAAAAAACAAGGGAAGCTGATGTGGCTCACTGGTTGAGCACCGGCTTCCCACATACCAGGTCCCGGGTTCAATCCCCAGCCCCCAGACCTCAAAAGAAAAAAAAAAAAAAGAATTCTTTTGGGTGCATGTGATCCAGGGCCACCTGGACAACTCCAGCTTGTGATGGTGAATCCTGGATGGCGAAAGCTGGCTGGACTGATCTGGAGAGGGACCTGCTAGATTCCTCCTTCCAAAATCATGTGAGAGTCAAACAGGCCTCAGAAATGGGGCAAAGCTTCTGCAAGATTACACATAAGGGCAAAGAAAATCTTGAAAGGATTCTCCATAAATTACGATGGGAAAGATTTATCCCTCATATTAAATAAACAACCTCAAACGAATAAAATTAAATTATTTAAAATAAACAATCTCAATTTGTCCCATCTGCCAAGAACAAAAATTCTGATAAAAACATAAGCAGGAGAAAGCCAGGTCTTTTATAGTGAGTTTTATATTTCTGTGTTTCTGTGTTTTTATGTCTGACTAATGGCTGAAAAATTTTTATTTGAAGCTATAAGATCTCTATTTGTGCCTGTCTGCACGTTTGATGTATATTTTCCTATTTCCGGACAGTAAAACCAAGTTAACATATAAAGATCTTTAGAAGAGCCCTATTCAAATTGCTTAAACATAAATAAGCGCTATAGAAGATCACAACAAACCAATTACTAGCAAAGAGATTGAATCAGTCATCAGAAACCTCTGAACAAAGAAAAGCCCAGGACCAGATGGCTTCACAGAGGAATTCTACCAAACATTCCAAGAAGACTTAACTCCAATTCTGCTCAAACTCTTCCAAAAAATTGAAGAGAAGGGAACACGCCCTAATTCATTCTACGAGGCCAACATCACCCTAAACAAAGTCAGATAAAGATACCACAAGAAAAGAAAATACAGACCAATTTCTCTTATGAATATAGATGCAGAAATCCTCAACAAAATACCAGCAAACCAACTCCAGCATATTAAAAGAATTATACATGGGGAGAAGATGTGGCTCAAGCAGTTGAGCGCCTGCTTCCCACATGGGAGGTCCCAGGTTTGGTTCCCGGTGCCTCCTAAAAACAAAAACAAACAACAAGCAAACAAATGAAAAAAAACGCCTCAGCGGAGCCGATGTGGCTCAGCGGTTGAGCACCAGCTTCCAAAATACAAGGTCCCTGGCCCCAGTACCTCCAAAAAAAAAAAAAATTATACTCCATGATCAAGTGGGATTTATCCCTGGTATGCAAGGCTAGTTCAGCATAAGAAAATCAATTAATGTAATACACCATATTAACAGAATGACAGGGGCAAAACACATGGTCATCTCAATTGATGCAGGAAAGGCATTTGACAAAATACAGCACCTTCTCTTGATAAAAATGCTTAGAATACCAGGAATAGAAGGAAACTTCCCTAACACGACAAAGGGCATATATGAAAAAGCCCACAGCTAACATCCTACTTAATGGTGAAAGATCTAAGGCTTTCCCTCTAAGATCAGGAACAAGAAATAGATGTCCACTGTTACCACTGTTACTCAACATTGTACTGAAATTTCTAGCCAGAGCAATTAGGCAGGAAAAATAAATAAAAGGCATCCAAATTGGAAAAGAAGAAGTAAAACTTTCCCTATTTGCAGATAATATGATCCTATATACAGGAAATCCTGAAAAATCCACAACAAAGCTCCTAGAGCTAAAGAATTCAGCAAAGTGTGGGGTACAAGATCAACACCAAAAAATCAGTAATAGTTCTATACATGGGCAATAAACACTTGGAAGAAGAAATCAAGAAAAAAAAAAAATCCATTCACAATAGCAACTAAAAGAATAAAATATCTAGGAATAAATCTAACCAAGGATGTAAAGGACTTGTACACAGAAAACTACAAAACATTGCTAAAAGAAATCAAAGAAGACCTAAATAAATGGAGGGACATTCCATGCTCATGGAATGAAAGACTAAATATTAAGATATACAATTTATAGATTTAATGTAATCCCAATCAAAATTCACACAACCTTCTTTGCAGAAATGGAAAAGCCAATCCTCAAATTTATATAGAAGGGTAAGGGGTCCCAAATAGCTAAAGCTACCTTGAAAAAGAAGAATGAAGTTAGAGAACTCAAATTCCCAATCTTAAAACTTATTAAAAAGCCACCGTAATCAAAACAGCATGGTACAGACACAAGGACAGACATATAGACCAATAGAATAGAATTGAGAGCTCAGAAATCAACCCTCACATTTATGGCCAACTGTTTTTTGACAAGGTTGCAAAGATCACTCAATTGGGAAAGAACAGTCTCTTCAACAAATGGTGCTAGGAAAACTGGATTTTCATTTGTGGGAAAAAAAAAGAGGACCCCTACCTCACACCATATACAAAAATCAAGTCAAAACAGATCAAAGACCTTATTATAAGAGCTGGAACTATCAAACTCCTAGAAGAAAATGTAGGGAAGTATCTTCAGGACCTGGTACTAGGCATTTCTCAGACTTTACACCAAAAGCACAAGCGACAACAACAAAAAATAGACAAATGGGACCTTAACAAAATTTAAAACCTTTGCTCCTCAAAGAACTTTATTATGAAAGTAAAACGACAGCCTACATTTAACAGTTTAAGATTATTTTATGAATCCCAAAAAGAGAAAAGATTATGTTTGTAAACTAATCTATTCCTCTGGGTGTGATACTCTTTGGTTGTATTAAATTCAGTGAGGGGTGGCTGTTTAAGTTTACTTGATAAAATCAATTTAGGGCTTTTGATTCGACCATTTCAGTAAGGCATAACTCAGGCTGAGCCCCCGCTCCTTGGTGGGCTCATATAAATGGACACTCACTCAAGAAGACACATGGGAAGAGAGAGAGCTCTGCCATTTTTTATCCTGGGGCCCGGTGCAGAGATGGTCCATTTGTTGATAGCTTACAGCTGATCTTGGGAAGAGAGTTGAGACTGATATAGGAAGCCCTGAGAGACAAGCCTTATGCCAGCCTACAGCTGAAATCGGGAAGAAGCTGGGCCCACGGAGCCTCAAGAGGAGAAGGACTGGCGACCACCTTGCTTCAGCACGTGACAACTGTTAGTTAAATGAAAGCAGCTATGTCTTCTGTGTTTCCAGTGTTAAGTACAATCACAATTTTATTCTACTTGGTTTTGATCTTCCTAAATGTATACAGTTTACTGATCAAATAAGCTAGCATTATAGCACCTAGATGTTTAAAATGATGAAAAATGTAAATTTGTATTTAACCAAATTGAGTTATTATTCTGAAAAACTTTGTTTCAAGAGTTATCTATTATGCGAATATCCTCGCTGTCCTGATTCTGTGATAATCAGGGTGGGCTAAACATTCGCTAGATTAGAAACCATGCATGTGTCCCCAGACCTGGTTTTTCTCCCTAGGTCTGGTTTTTAGAATGCTGGGGATAAACTAAGCCTGATTTATTATATGGTCATCCTGTATGGGAAATGACTGTAACTTTGGGTATCTTTGGTCAACCTTAAGAGATATAGCAGGGGGATGGATACGGCTTGGTTGGCTGGACATCCATTTCCCATATGGAGGGACCTGGGTTCAATCCTCAGGACCTCCCGGTAAAAATTAAAAAAAGAAAAATATAAAAGAAAATATAGAAGGGCCCCACGAGCCATGCAGCAAGATGATGATATAACAGGAGAGTGACAGAAGGGAGAGTCAAGATGAGACACACTGAAAAGCCAGGAACTACGGTGGTGCAGGCAGTAGGACGCCTCTCTCCCACATCAGAGATTTCAAGGATTGAATCCCAGTGAAGACACGAGAAGGATGAGAAGAGAGGGCAGGAAACGCACACAGAGTCGCCCAGTGGATGGACATAGAAACAGCAAAACTGGGAGGTGGGGATAAAAATGGATATAAATAAATAAACAAATAAATAAACAAAAAACAAAAAACAACAACAACAAAAAAAAAGAGTTATCTATTGTCTTTTGTAGGCTGTCAGCTTGAAAATTTCCAATTTCTTTTTGGGAACTTAAGTATATAAAGTATACAGGATGCGTTTTTGGAAAGTTTTTGTTAAGTTTTGTCCTAAATTAAATAGCCTGGGTGTTGCAGAATGAGAAACAAGGAAGTGTAGACCAAAACCTAAACAAAAGTTGTAGAAGGTTTGAGGAAACAAATTTTATTTGTCATGGTCAATGCTAAGATTTGAAAAGCTTATTTATAAGATATTTTTAAAGAGCTTTTGTATCAAACAGCATATTCATGAAAAACTAGAATTTGGTTTTCTCCCTGTTAAAATGAAATTTTCTTGAATTATTGGTCTGCTTTTAGTGAGGGTTCACAAAAGGTTTTTCTTAGACATCTAAGTAATTTGCTTAAAAGGCAAAGATACTATATTATATTAGAATAATATCCTCATTGATATTTATTTTGAAATTATCATCATTTATTATTTAAGAGAACAAGTTTTCTCATTTCTTTAAAAGAACTAAGTTCCCACCACCACCCCTTTTTTTTTTTTATCATATTTCCTCCTATATTTACTTTTAAAGCTTTTTGTTGTCACTTGGTTAAGTGAGTAACCAACTATTGTTTATCGGTGACCTACGACCCTGTTTAGCCAAATATTCAACTTGCTGACAACTTTTGACATTTTGCCTTCTCAAAATCAAACCCTAAAGGATGTCATTTTTATTTCAAACAGTCTTTGGGATCTCCCAGAGCGCCCCTGGAAAATCACAAAGGCTTTGGTTCTTTCACCTTAGGAAAAAGAGAAGTGCTAGAAATAGGTTCATTTGATACGTTATGAGCTGGATGAGAAATGTTGCCAAATTAAAAAAAAACTTCTGTTGGTGAAATATGTGTGGGTAAAATGCTACCCATATAAATCTTTAGAGATTATATGAAATTCCCTGAGATCCGACAACATTCTCACTGTCCGTATGTCCTGATACTAACCTGCATGGCACTAGACAATAGTATAGCGTCACTGGCCATAATTTTAGTTACTCTTTAAAAATGCCACATGCCACAAAAACAACCAAATTTCCTTGTCAGTTGCGTTGTTTTACTCTGATGTTTCTCTGACATCAGCTACAGGTCAGAGCTTCATCTTCAGCAAAAAAAAAAAAAGGGGGGGTTAGTTTAAAGGAGAAGCAAGGCGGGAATGTAAATCAGGTTCCGCCTGTCGATCAGCATAACCCTGGTAAAACTGTAAAGCAGGGCAGGGTCAAACACCTCCACCGACAGGGCCCTTCTGTACAGCTTCAAATGGCCTTCACACAGCCAGCCCCTGCCGTGGGATAGGAACATGTCCTTGTTGTCGTATGTCTGCTTTCTGGAGGGATGGAGACTCTTCCCTGTCACAAGTCTACTACCCTCACAGTGCTTAAAGATTTTGTTCGTCTTTGTTTTCTCCACCTGGGGATTTCCTGCTAGTGTCTCAAGCGACAGAGTCTGCCAATAGGCTATAACTGTAACCAAGGGACTTTGCAAGGTCCTTCCCATCAACCAAAAGCTTTCACTGTCCTTACCATCCTCAATTGCCAGGAAAGGTAGAAAGGACAAATCGGCTGCCATGCCTCCCGAATCTGATGGATCTGCGTCTCTGGTCTCCTTTGATTGCTCCTAGGGCCATGGGGACCTCGGCTAAGAGATGTCCTATCAGGGGCACTTGTTATCCTCTTAATCATATTCATAATATCCCTCAGTCATTGTCTCATCTCTCTACTCCCAGATGTTACTACACAGCCACTAACTCGACAAGTGATACAACTGAGGATGCAAAGCCAGCGTGAAAGGGACAGCGAAAAGCGAGAGACTTTTAGTGGTGGATGAGACACTAACATCTTTGGTCAAGCCCTTGTAACTGAGGGAATGACCAAAAAGAGGCAAACTGATCAAAATGGTATAGAAAAAGCCCTGGGGACCCCTCAGAGCCAAAACACACATACACACACAAAAAAAAGCACTGAGTCCTACTTTCTCTTTGAATTCCCTCTTGAGTTTCCTCTTGCTGCCTTTTGAAATTTGAAATCCCCACCAAGACAGCTGACCCAGGAAGCCAATCACGCCCCTGTTCATTAAGTTTGCCAAGACTTAAAGCTGACCGGCCCTAAACCTGCCCCCTTTAAGATGGACAAGCCCTCGTCCAATCACCAGGAGTCAAGCTAACTTCCTTTTCATGCCTGTAAAAATCACTTGCCATCCCTAGAGCCCTGAAGTTCCTTCCGTTCTCGCAAGTGATCGGCCTTCCTTTGCTGTAAAAAACCTTCCGTGTCTGGAATTAAATGCTGTAGGCTGCAAACGACTCCATTCGTCACTGGACACCTTCAGTTCCACTGAGCATTTAGGTGGAGACCCTACATCCCACCCATGTGCCCTCTTCTCGTGTCAAGGGAGGAGGAGCAAGACTGGGGTGGTCCAGACTGTGCTGCCACCCACCTCTGGATCCTCCGAACGCCCTGGCAATGCCTGTGGCCCTCTCAGATGGAGAGGCGACAGAAAAGCTTAGGCAGTCTTCGTACCTAGTTCAGGTGAGGGAACCACTATATTCTTGGAATTACCTGTGAAAGGAGCCTCCTTCTGTTACTTATGGTGGGCCCAGGACCCCACCTGATTGTTCAGCTGCTAGGGAGGTGGCCCCCGGAGCAGATCACACCCGCAGCCTGAGCGGGCCGGCCCACCTTGGTTAGAGGGCTCTGAGCATCTTCCCGTCAGCCTGACGCCCCGACCTCCCCGCGCTGGGCGTGGAGTCCAACCCCGGGACACCCTAGAAACACCCTAGAAACCCAGGGCGCCAGAGCCCGCTGAGCTTCCCTGACTGATCGGATGGATGCATTACTCCCAGACCTCACCCCACGCCTCTCTTCTTTTGGTGCCTTATTTGTATCCTTTTCCTATAATAAAATTTTAACCATAAGTACACCACTTCCAGTGAGTTCTGTGGGTCATTCCAGCGAATTGTCGAGCCCGAGGGGTTGGTCGAGACCCCCGAGTTTGTAGCCAGGTGGTCAGAGGTGCTCGGAGCTTGCAGCTGGCGCCTGCAAGGCCACATGCAGAGGCTCGTCCTGACCACCTGTGGGTCACAGCAGTCTACAGCTGGTGTCAGAAGTTGCAGAAGTTTGTGCAGCTTAAATCCCACCCGAGGTCCCAGCCGGACGCTCCCGCACCTTCTCTGACTCCTGGGTCAGACAAACAAGGGCTCTCGTCTCTGAGGCCCCTAAGCCACATTTCTCAGTGCAAGCCTCGCCTACATCAGAAGGACCGGAGCCCCCGACCTCCTGAAGGGTGTGTGGGAGCCGAGAGGCTGGGACCCACTGACGTCGGGAACTGCTGCCCACGCTCCACGTGGGCACCTGGCAGAGGCCAGGCTCCCCGGGCGAGGGGGGCTCTGAGCGTGTGCCCGCCTCCATCACCACCACCACGGCTCGTGGGAACCCCACCGCCCCCATCTGAGACCCAGCAGTTTCTGGGGGGCGGGGCGGGGGCAGAGGTGTCAGTCATCAAATGTACCCCACAGGGGCACTTAAAGGCCAGAGGTGCGTCCGTGGAAGTGTCAGGTAAGGCTAAGGCTGGAAACAAGCGTCACCTTCACCCTCCAGCAGGGGCGGACCTGCCGGGCCCTGTGGCTGGTCAGGCACTGTGCTGGCCGCCGGCCACACTCCCTGACGGAGAGGAGTCCAAGTGTCTGAGAGGACCTCAGGCATGGCCTAAGAGCTCAGAGGATACAGGGGCCTGCGAGACACCTCATGCTGGCCACCCCGAACCTTCTCTTCTGTTCAGCACGAGGGGAAGAGGGGGCAAGAGGCGGGGGGTGGGGTCTCAGCTTAAATTCTCCAAGGGGACTGGACCCCACAGGTCATTAAATGGGCTGCATGGCCTTCCTCGTCTCTGGGGAGTGATTGCTGCCTTTAACCACAAAAGAAGCCAGTGCAGGGGGAATAACCCCAGCCTGGGAAGGAAACGGGGTTAAATCCAGCTCCCCACTTACCAGTGAGAAGCCTTGGGCAGGTCACTTAACGATTCTGTGCCTCGGTTTCCTCACCTGTAAAACGGGGGTGATGATACTACTGGGGGAGGGGGAATGAATGGGGGGAAACATCGCCAGTGGATCCTCAGTGTTAGCTGTGAGATGACTCTTAGGAGCCAAATGGGATGCGATCTAGGAAAAGGGCTCCAGAAAGGCTAAAGCACCATGCAGGGGTCCCTAGGTTCACTTAACCCTAACTCTGATGTTCTGGTTCTCGGGTGGGCCAGGCCTCTGCGTCAAGAAGCCCCCAGGGATCCCGCGGGGACAGGCAGCCGGGAGCCGCCGCAAGCACTGGCCCGGCCAGAGCGAGTCGGGACGGGAAGACCAGGCTGGGGCCCAGGGGAGGGCAGGTCCAAGGCACTCTTTGCAGCAGTGGCTGTTACAGTGAAACTCCGATCCAGGGTCCCCCAGGTCCAAAGCAGTGGCTCCCAGGGAGTGGCCGTGCCCCAGGGACACTGGGCGCTGTCTGCAGACGTTTTTGGTTGTCACAACTGGGGGGGATGCTACTGGCATCTAGTAGGGTAGAGGCCAGGGACACTGCTCAGCACCCTACAGTGCCCAGGACACCCCCACACTGAAGAATTACCCGGCCCAAAGTGTGAACAGTGCCACGGCGGAGAGACGCAGGGTAACTAACGCCCAGCCCGTCGTGCCAGTCCCCCGCTGCCCCCTGGGGAGAGTCGCTTAGGAGAATCTGCCTGGAAAGCAGCTTCAGCCTCACTCAATACCATCGACAACACCAACAAAGAAAAGTTACGCTCTTCCTAGAGGAAGGAAAGAAACCCCGTGGCTAGCTGAACCTCAGGGGCGCCCCGCGCTTGGCTTCAGACAGGGGGGGGACCTGCATTTGCATTTCCTCTCTGCCAGCTCTTGCTGGCCAGGGCTTGTCCTGGAAACCATGGAAGAGCAATCAACCAAGATTTCCCTTTGAACCGGGGTTTGGAAATAAGTGGAATGTTCCAGGATTGCCTTCCAGATTGATCAGATCCCAAAATACACTTTAAGGAAAATGTGTCCAGGCTGTCACCCCATTAGCACTGGGCCATGATGTGACCCCAAAGCAGCACAAGCAGGGACTGTGACCACGGAGCCAGTCCTACCCAGTGAGACCCAGGCCTTGGAAAGACTCTGGCTAGCCCAGAGACGGGGGACAGAAGCCTCCCAGGGGAGGGCCTGCTTTAACCCTACAGACTCTTCTAAACTTGGCCCTAAGCTAAGGGCGGGACTTAAACGCCACCCAGCATGACATCTGGTGGAAGGGGTGCTAAACATCAGGTTTCTCGCCCCGCTGAGACCAATCAACCACCCTGGAAGCTTTACAGCACGAGGGGAGTTGGAGGAACCCACATACCTAGCAGGGTGTCTTCAGGGTGAATGTCCCCTGAGGCAGGGGACATGGGTGAGTTGATAGCATTCTTGCCTTCTTCCTGAAGGTCACTCACTGTTGAGCAAAAAGAAAGGAAAAACCAGGTTAGTGAAAACACAATGCCGAGTTCTTGCATGTTGGCAAAGGAAGCAGAGAAAAACCAACTCCTGTTTTTAAAGCATTTAACAAACATTTCTAAATGGCCCGTTGCCCAGAAGGAGTCCAAGGAAAAATGCTCTGAACCCAAGAATGCATTCTGCAATTCCTCCTCCCTCCAAAGATTTCCCGATGCCCGCCACGTCCTGCCAATCTGCTTTCACTGAACTCGGGACCCATGACAAAAAAAAACAATGTTTCCAGAGATCTCCAGATCCGCCCAGGGTCGCCGAGGCAGAGCTCAGGCCACGGCAATGGAGCCGGAAGAAGGCGGCGCTCCCCTCCCACCCCTGGAGAGCTGCATCCCAGGTGGGGGTACCAGGTGTGAAGGCCCCTTCGGCAGGTGTCTGGGCGAGTCCAGAATTTAAAGAGGATGCCGACGGCTGCCACGGTGGCAGGAAGAGGACCTCGCGGAAGGCAATACCCGGGGCTGGGACCATTAGGCCACACAGCCAGAATCTAACAGAGCGAATCCAGATGCTGCAACTGGAAATGCCAAGACATCCTGTGTCCAGGGCACCAAACCGGGCATGTGCTGGGGGGAAGAGAGGGGAGTGGGAGTTTTATGGTTCAGAAAACAGCATTATTAGAGGCCAGTGTGGATCTCATGGTGGCAGAGAGGACCCCAGGTCTCCCTAAAGACCCTCCAAGAAAACGCCTCGAGGCCTTTGGACCATGTCCACCGGAGGGCAACACCAGCCCAGGCAGACCCCAGGAGAACCCCCTCCCCCTCTAGCCCCGTGGGTCTTCAACCAGCCACGATGGGCTTTCAGCCCCAGCCCCCGAGTTCTGGGTTCAGTGGGTGTGGGGTGGGGCCCGGGCACCTGTGGGTTCTGACAAGCCCTAGTGGTGATTCTGAGCACTGACCCTGCTTGAGAACCATGGGCTGACGGACCCTGGGGCTGGCAGGTCGAATTGTGTCCCCCACAACGACACGTTCTCCGGAGATCCTGTTTAGAGGCCAAATTAACCAGGGTGGGCCTTAATCCCGAGGGCTGGAATCCTTATAAGCCGAGGAAATGTGGATGCAGTTGGGAGAGGCCGGAGAAGGAGAGAGATCGCCACGCAGCGGAAGCAGGGATGCATCTACAAGCCAAGGAACCCAAGGCTGGCAAGCTCCGGGACGCTGCAGACTCTCGGAGAAGGCACGGCCTGGCGAGGCCTCGATGCTGGACTTCTAGCCTCCGAAACAGCGAGGCGGTAAATTCCTGCTGGTTAAGCTGGCCCAGTCCGTGTTATTTGTTATGGCAGCCCTGGTATGCCACAAGCCACAGAGGTGCCCTCTGGTGGCGAGTGCCAAGAGCACCTTCATCCTCCTGAAACATTTTTAGAGGTGAAAACCTATTTCCTCTTCCAACACTGCAGTCGCCTCAAACCTTGACCACTCCAAAGGGGCAGGTGACAGAGCAGCAAGGGGACGCGGCAGAAAGGCTTTGGAACAGGCGGGGGGGGGTCCCCACCCTTGCTGATGGTGTGGCCCCCAGCAAGTCCCATTCGCCTCTCTGAGCCCATTTCCCCACGTCATCTGGGGATAATAAGGCGAATGTGCCAGGGTCCCTGGAAGGACTGAGTGAGACGAGCGTCAAGCCCCAGCCTGGAGCCTCGTACACGGGGGGCTCTGGGCACATGGCTACAGCCCCATCCCTGGCAAAGCCAGAGTGCAGTGGGGGCCCCAGGCACCAGCTTCCCTGACGTGAGTGAAGGCCCTGATCCGAGGCCTTCTAAAGTGGGTCCTCCCCCAGCTAACCCCAGATTCCAATGTGAAAGCCGGCCCTGCTGCTGGCTGCCCACACAGCCGTCTCACTCCCACCCGACCGTGCGCGTCCTATGGACACATCCCAGGTATTATCCATCTTCTCACCCCCAAAACATTTAGCTCAGCTCTGTGCAAGGAGCAAAACAATGTTAACTACCTAAGGTATAAATAACTAATTGTTTTGGGGGGGTTTTTGGGGGGTCCCAGGGGCCAGGGATTGAACCCGGGACCTCGTATGTGGCGTTTAACCACTGAGGCACATCAGCTTCCCTGAGTTGGGTTGTTTGTTTTGCTTTTTTTTTTTTTTCATTTTTTTGTTTTTTTTCAGGAGGCACCAGGAACTGAACCCAGGACCTCCCATGTGGGAGGCAGGCACTCAACTGCTTGAGCCACATCCACTCCGCTAATAGATTTTTTTTTTAAGAGTTATTTTATTTTATTTATTTATCCCACCCCCCTTGCCGCTTGTGCTCGCTGTGTCCATTTGCTGTGCATTTTTCTGTGTCTGCTTGTCTCCCTTTGTTGCATCATCTTACTGCACTAGCTCTCAGCACTGTGCGGGCTGTCAGCTCTCTGCACCACGCAGGCTGACTTGCCTTCACCAGGAGGCCTCGGGAATCAAACCCGGGGCCTCCCATATGGTAGACAGGAGCCCAATCACTTGAGTCACATCTGCCCCACTAATAGATTTTTGAACGCCCTCTGACCCACCTCCCTAAAAATATCCCAAGGATCCCTATGGGTCAGCCAGACGAATTCAGAAAGCAGAGACCCAATCCCAGTGGTTACTTTCACTGAATAGAGCTAGCTCGTCCTCAGGATTCAGGGTTCTGTATTTGCGAATCCATCTACTCACTAAAATGTATTTGTAACCCCAAAATCAACACTTGCGGTGCTTCTGCAGTCATTTGCAGACATTCATCGAGCAGTGACAGATCTGAATCTCCTGAGGCGCGTCTTCCAGCCGAGCGCAAACAAGGTGACGCTCGGCCTTCTCGTTCCAGCTTTCACGCCGCAGACAAGTGTCCTTTCCGCGGTATGTTGAGAACCACATTTTTTGCATTTTTTTTGTGCTTTTCTTTGGTGACTCTGCTATTTAAAATGAGACCCAAGCATAGTGCCAAAGTGCTGTCTAGCATCCCTCAGCACAAGAACGCCATGACATACCTTATGGAAAAAATACGTGCCTGCTGAAGCGTCATTCAGGCATGAGTTATAGTGCTGGTGACCGTGAGCTCGATGTTTAATGCATCAACAATAAACAATAAATAAGGTGTCCTTAAACAGAATCACACACAAAGGTTATGCATTGATCGGCTGATGAAAGCTTCACGACCAGGGATCACAAGGAGCAAGAATCTAAGCCTGGCTTCCCACAGGGGCAGTAGGTCCGTATTTGCTAATTCAACATTCGCGACGACTTTATGGAACACAATTACTGGGAATAGCGAGAACCAACTGTAAATAGCTACAAAGAGCCTTAGAAGGCAGACAAGGAAAGAAGAAGGTGAGTTTTCACAAAAACCCTCATGTATGCATGATCCTTGGTGAACTCAGTGTCTTGAGAAGACAGAGACTCCTCAGTCCCATTTCCCAGGTAGACATGGCCCAAGAAGGTGAGGCAGCCCAGGAGCTCCTCTCCAGTCGGGGCCACCTGTGGCGGTTGTGTTGACCAACCTAAGCCAAGGAAGGACGAAGACCCAGGTTCGTGTAAACAAAGGGTCGTACAGGTTGGCTTCGAGGCACAGGTGAGCTACACAGGTAAGCCACTAATCATGAGATCAGATCCCCTCTCAGGAAGATCAAGAGCTGCCACACACGTCCTCCACTTACCTGGACGTCAGAGATGCCCGAGTGCCTGGCGGGAAGGGCGGAGGGGGGTGGCGTCTGGGAAAGGCCCTGCTCGCCCAATTCCAAAAACACGGAAGGGGAGGAGGACGGAGCCACATTTTCAAAGCATGGAAAGTGGGCCACAAGAAACAGAAATCCCCACACATCTTTAAACATCAAGGACAGCAGTGCAGGGACGGGGGCTGCACGACCCTACGGAACAGGCAATGCTGGCTCCACTCAACAACACGCTACGCAGGAAGCCCGGGGGAAATAGAGCACCCCACCCCGCCTCCCGAGGGGGGAGGAGAGGAAACGGCAGTGGGACAGCACAGGGCTTAGGAGCACAGACCTGTGCGCAAAAGCCCCGCGTTCAAATCTCACCGGGCATTGCTTTTCCAAGCCTCGGTTTCCCTTCCCTAACATGGGGGTGGCAGTGGTACCTGTTCTGAGAATAAAAAGGTCTCAGCACCTGGCTCTAAGTAAACTCTCTGCTAGAGGGAGGGACAGCCAAATGCAGACGAGTACTGCCTCCGGGATAAGGCTCCAAGAGCATACAGAAGAGGGCGAGGTCCTGCATTCCTCAGAGGAGGCAGCAGGGAAGGCTTCCTGGAGGAGGCAGCAATTGAACTGAAAGATGGCAAGAATCAGGAAAAGAGCATGCGGGTGACACACAGAGCCAGTATGTTCCGGAAGCCCCACCTGGTGGCCACATGGAAGCTGAACCACTTGAGGATTAAGCAGATACTCCTTCTGGGCTTTGCCCTAAAGGGCGCGACCTGGTCCCTGAGGAGCTTCTGGTCTACATCTGATTCCCACTGGCAGAAGGTCAGCCCAATTTTTGGAAAGAGGAGCTCCTGTTGAACCTACAGCTTCTTCCCAGGGCGCTCACCCTGCCAGTTTAGTGGCTTTCAGTTAATCCCAGGAATGTTTTCGATTTTACAATAGAGTCCTTTTGCCAAAAGGACGAATACTTCAAAGATGCGAGATGCCGGCTGTCTTGGGTCAGAGAACGACGTGCCTCGCCCGGGCGGGCTGGCGAACATCCGCGGCGGCATCTGGTCTGTGCACCGGGTGTGGGCACTGCGAGGGGCACTCGTCCAGGGGCCAGTGCTTAGGTTAAGGGCGTGGGGGAGAGCAGTTCTTGCTTGTTTTCCTTAGCGTCTGTTTTGAGATGGTTCCCTTCGCCCGCTTCAAACCCAAATGACAAACCAGGAGGGCAGCGATGCCAACGCGTGTCCGCTGTGTGCGGGGTTCGCCGTCCAGCAGAGAGTGACTCACTGTGGCCGGTGGCGTCGCAAGTACCGGGAGGGGTGGAGGAGGATGGAGGCCCAGACAGGAGAGAGACGCGAGGGGACGGGTTTGGTCTACAACTTCGTCTCTCTGGGGACGGCCACTCCTCAGCTCAGCCCTCGTGGCAGAGTGGGACGTGCAGGTTGCAGGTGCCAGATCTTCCGAAGTTTCTAGAAAAGCTGGAAATTGGGGATGCACCAGCAAGGGGCCAACCATTTTCAACCTCTGGCCACAATAAATTTCTAACCCCCCCGAGAAGGGGGCAAAGGGCCACTAAGGCCTCCTGAGCAGCTCCTATGAGCCGGCACTTTCCATACAGTCATTTAACCTCCTAGCAAGCCAGGGGTCCAGCTGGACCACCATGGTCGATGAGAAGCCACCTGATCAGTAGCGCATCAGCACTGAATCCGCTTCCCCTTGTCTTGTACCTCACTGGGCCCAGCTAAGTCTGCCCATCTCCAAGCTTCAGCTCATGGGCCGCCTCCTTCAGGAAGCCCTCCCTTCTCTCCCTGGGGGCTCCCCTCCCGCCCCAGGCCCCTCTCTGTCCAGCTCTTGTCAGGTGGCCCTGTAACTCCTGGCCATCTGCCCCCAGCAGTGCTAATTCAGCACCAACACACAGCAGACCTTTAAAAATACTTACGGAGTGGCACCAGGGCTTAGAACTGCGGACAGAGCTCGGGCATCCCTCAGTTTCCATCTGTGAAACGGGGATAAATGCCCCTCGGAGGGAGGTGTCAAGGGTTAAAAGGGAAGAGACAGCCCTCGGTGAATGCTAGCTTCTGACGTTTCCAAAGCCCCGCTCTCTTTCCCTCACTCCACCCAAAGATTGCACAAGTTGAAAAAAAAAAAAAAAAAAAAAATCTCCTGATTTGGAATTACAAGAGCCATGAAAGGAGGAAAGAGAATTGGAAACTAAAACCTGGCCACTTTAAAGTACCTCATAAAAGTGCCTGCCCTCGACGCCTCGGGCCCTGTCTTTGATTTCTTTTTCTTTTTAATCTTTTTCTTTGTATGGCTTCATTTACTTATTTATTTATACCCTGGGTCTCTCCAAAAATGGATTTTACGCGGCGGTTTTGTCGTGTTGTTTTTTTTTTCTTTTGACATGGTTTTAGGAAAACACAACTTTGAAAGCAGGCTGGTTAAGAGAGCCAAGCTAGCTCAAGGGAAAGCATAAATCTGAGAGCAAAGCGGCTTGTGGGCTTCTCACTGCAGGACAGGGGATGGGGCCGATGGGTGACTCACAGCCACCCCCAAAGAGCCCAGTGCCGGAAGCGTGGACGCGCTGGGCCTGGCTGCAGGGGCCGGCCGAGGACAGAAAGGCCGGTGGGGGGAGGCAGGTGCTAGGAGGAGGCTGTGGGGGTGACGGCTCCATTTCCTGACATTTTTCTAAATGTGTCATTTCAACACAGCAGAGGCTCTTTGCCACCTACGGGGTCTTTTTATACCACATAGACACCCTGTTTTTCATACGGAACAAAAGATCGGGGGAGGCATTTCAGGGGGCCGTGCCTGAACCAGGATCAAAGAGAAACCAAAAAAAAACACCTGCTCCACATTGCAAAGAAGGACTTGAAAGCGGCCGAAGAGCTGCAGCAATCTGGGTCACTTCGCCCGCCTTTTTCTAGACGCAGCAGCTCCTAGCCCAGTGATGGTAACCGAGAAAGGGAGTGGTCTCCAGAGTTCCCAGGAAAAATGAAGGAGGTTGAGAAAAGGCCCATCTCTGCCAGTTTGCCCCGCTGGGGAAGGGGAGCGTCTAGGAATTCGGAGCCCGCTAACTCCTGTGTGTTTAAAGTAGGAACCTGAAGAGGCCTCTGTTAAATAAGGTTTTCCAAGCCTCCTCCAGGGAAATGAGCGCCTTCTATGAATTTTCCAACTTCCATCTGTGCCCATGGAGGTAGCTTCTTTGCAGAAGTTATAATTTATCAGAATAATTAAATTCATCAGCCTTGAAGGTCTTTGTAACATAGCAGCTCTAAAAACAAATCAAATCGTAGTTCATGTGAGGATCTCGCAGCTCAGTAAAGTTCAAACAAGACCCAAATAACATCTAAACAAGAACAGAAAGACCACCAGATTCGACAGCTGGGCGGGGGGGTGGGGCAGAGGGGAGGCAGGAGGGAGATCATGTTGGACAATTTTTTCTACATCCAAAAATAAGGTGACAGAACGAGCCACCAGTATTAATACAAAGAGGTAAGCTATTTCTGGCGGATGGCAAAATAACACACGTAAAGTCCTTGAAGCGCGAGGCCCAGCCCTGCCAAGGGGGTTAGAACTCCTCGTTCAATCTCCAAGCCTCCAGGCATTACAAATTGGACGGATGACAACGTCCTGCCCAGGATAAAACACAGTGGATGCTGCCCGCCCGGGAGGAGGCAAGTGCCCTGCCTGACCCGGATGTGGGAAAATATTGAAATGACTCTCACTGATCCATGTAGCAAAACTTGAAAGAGAGAGCCTCGTAACCTTTACAGTGGCAGATGGGGTTTGTTTTTCCTGAGCTGCTGAGGAATGCTTTTGGCCTTGTCATGCGGACACAAGCCCAATCTGAGGGGCTCAGGATATTTACGTCCGTTTCACTCACTGTAATTTCTAAGCAGAGGATGAATTTCTGAACTTGGCTGACAAGGAACACAGGAATGAGGGAGCCCCGAAGCCATAAAGAGGGCTCCCCCTGCACATCTGGTTTATGCGGGCTACTCTGCCGGGGCATAAGGGTCATTCCATTCCAACACATGAAAATAAGTTTAGAGGCTAAAATGAATGTGGAAGACTTTCAACACAGCAAAACAAAAAGGGGGGTCAACAGGCACGACCGACCCCATGCCAAGGGCTCGTCCCAAACATCTGTTCTACTCAGGCAGCGGCAAATCCCAGGTTGTACGGCCTGCCGACCAAACAAACATTTATGGGGGGCTCCAGGTTTGGGCGCGAGGCCCGGGCAGATGGAGGAGAGCCACAGGGGCCCGGCCCCCAGGCTGCAGAGTCTGGTGCAGGCAGCAGACACGGGGGAAACCTGTGCCTGGTCTCCTGCCCCAATGGCACAGCACAGCACCTGGTCCACCGACGCTCTTAAGGACACATGTACAATTATCTAAGTGTAATACATGTCATGGTGTTAAATTTAGAAAACGGGGGGGCCGGGGTGTCAAAACAATCTAACATGCTATTGATAGAAAAAATACTATCAGAAAATTCAACACTATCTATTTCAATGTGTATATATCTAAATTCATAGAAAAAGGAATGAAAGGATATGCTCCAAAACGACAAGAGTGGAGGAATAAGTGACTGAAGGAGGTTGAGGGGCGCTTTTTCACCACACTGTGTTTATGTGGTACTGGTGGAATAAAAATATATTTAGGAAGAGGAATGTGTGAAGATGGTGGAGTAGGAAGTTCCAGGAATCTCTGCCAGAACAACTATTAAAGGACAGGAACTGTCTGAATCAACTAGTTCCAGAACATGGTAGAGCATCCAGAGAGGAGCAGGAGGAAGAGGCTGATAAATTTTGGTAAATACCAGTGAACTGCTCTCTGCACACAGTGGTTACTGGTGCCCATCCCTGACTCTCATGGCAGGTGGCAGTGGACTCTGGCCCTTGGCATAGCTTGCTGGCGCCAGAAGGGGACATAAAAATCCACTTTTCCAGGAGTGAGTGAGCACTGACCAATCACCAATCACGGCTTTTTTTTTTAAGATGGTACTGGAGAATGAACCCGGGACCTCGTACATGCAAAGCGGGTGCTCAACCAGTGGGCCACACCAGCTCCGCGGATCACGGCTTTGCTTAGTGACTTCGGATCGCTGGGGGTCCAGCGCTGAGGGCAGCCACTGTTCCAGCCCACCCTGGAAAAAGGCCGTGGGGATGACTTAGGACAGTGCGCTTCCTCAGCGCTGCGGAGGACGGCTGAAGGGGAGGACAGCTGAAGGGTGCACGGCAGGGCAGGTCAAGAAAGCGCAGCTTTGGGGAGCCCTGGAAGAAGCTCCTGCTGCCCTTCCAAGCCCCTCCCTCATCCCCTCCTCAGGGCAGATGGGAGCCTGCGGGGGCTCCCTTTGTGGGTCCCTGGCCTCGTTCCAGCTCGGGAGGACTGACTTGTGAAAGTCCTCTCCAGCATGCCCCCTCCCCAGAATTTGCCCTCCAGGCAAAAGCAACTTGAGATAACAAAAGCAGTGTAAGAAACCATTGAGGCAGGGGGCCCAGGGAGAAGGCTTCCCTGCTGTAAGCCCGGTAGATGAAAGCCTGGGAGAGGGAGAAGGTCTGTCTCCTGGGAAGTAGAGGGGACATTCAAGCACTGCACCAAGGGAACCCCTAAGGCCACGAGCAAACACAAGCCCAGGACAAGACACAGGCCCAGGAAGGCAGGGAGGACCCTGCACTTTGCATTTGCCTTGGGCAGACCTTCCTGATGGGAGCTGGCACTCAAGAATATCTGTCATATTGCCATTTGGATACAAACCCAAGAAACAGACATCTCAGGGAATAAACCCAGAGTTAACATTTTAAATTAAAATGTACTGTGTGCAACAAAAGATTACGAGACAAAGAAACAAGAAATGTTGGCCCATACAAATGAAGAGGATAAAAATCCTGACAACATCAATGAGGAAGACCAAATTGCAGACATACCAAACACTTTTAAAAGTGATCTTCAATATGCTCAAGATGATGAAGGAAACTACAAAGAACTAAAACATATCAGAAAAACAACAAAAGAGCAATATGAGAATCTCAATAAAGAGATATAAATTTTAAAAAGTAACAACAACAACAAAAAAAAAAAACTATGGAGTTGAAGACCACAATAACTGAAACGAAAATTTTCCTGGAGGGTTTCAAGAGCAGACTGGAGCTGGCAGAAGGAAGAATCAGTGAACTTGAAAAAAAGAAAACTGAAGTGAGTCAGGCTGAGAAGCAGGAAGGAAAAGGAATTACAAAAAGCTAAAATAGCCTAAGAGACCTCTGGGACACCATCAAGTACAGCAATATATGCATTATGGGGGTCCCAGAAGGAGAAGAAAGAGAGAAAGGAGCAGAAGGACTATTCAAGGAAATAACGACAGAGAACTGCCCAAACTTAACAAAGGACGTGAATATACACATCCAAGACACCAAGAGAACACCAAACAGGATAAGATGGAAAAGTATGCTCTGTCACATAATGATCAAACTACTGAATGCAAAGGACAAAGACAGAGTTCTGAAAGATGCACGAGAAAAGCAACGTGTTATGTCCAAGGGAGCCCAATTGGACCGAGGGCCGATTTTCATCTGAAACCATGGGGGCAAGAAGGCAGGGGGTTGAAACACTTAGAGTAGTGAAACAAAACAATTACCAACCAAGAATTTGTTATCTGGTGAGACTTTCCTTCAAAACTGAGGGAGCAATTAAGACACTTCCAGAGAAACAGAAGCTGAGGGAGCTTGTCACAGCGAGACCTGCCCTTTAGCATAGGGAGTGCTTCAGACTGAAAGGAGAGGACAATAGACAGAGGTAAAAAAAAAAAAAAAAAAAAAAGAGGCAAAAAAAAAAGAACCTTCAATAAAGGTAGCCATTTGGGTAATTATAATTTTAGAAACTATGGTATTTTTCGGTAAGTAACTCTACTTCTTCCTACAGATACTAAAACGCAAATGCATAAAAAGTATTGATAAATTTTTACCTTTGGACATACAATGTACAAGTACAAAAAAAAGGTGGGGGGACGGCGGGGTCTAGGAACAGTATATGCGATCAAAGTCAAGTTGGTATCAAATCAGATATGATTGTTATATATTTAGGATATTAAATTTTAAACCCATGGTAACCACAAGTAAAATATATGAAAAATATATCCAGATAGAAATGAGAAGGGAATCAATATTGTACAGTACAAAAAAATCAAATAAATATGAAAGTGGGCATTAAAAGAAGAATTGAGGGACAAAAAGGTAAAACACTTACAAAGGCCACATAACAAAACGGCAGAAGAAAACCCTGCATCACCAAGAAACCAAGAGAGTCTACCACTGCAAGCAAGAGAGTTCCCATCCATCAGCCATAAGGGATCGAAGTCCCCTCTCAGTTAGGGGTGGAATGGACATCATCATTCCAGAATCCTCAGGACTGGGGAATAAAATATGGACTAGAGTAGACTTACTGGTATTCTACTATAGACTTATTGTGACTCTAGCAATGGAAGAAATTATATCATTGATGTGGGGACAGTGGCCCCTGGAGGTGCTGAGGTCAGGGAGAGGGAAAAAGGTATAATACAAGGGCATTTTCAGGACTTGGAATTGACCTGGATGACATTGCAATGACAGATACAGGCCATTATATATCCTGCCATAGCCTACAGAATTGAGTGGGAGAGAGTGTAAACTACAATGTAACTACAATATAATCCATGCTTAGTGGCAATGCTCCAGAATGTGTTCATCAATTGCAATGAATCTACCACACTAATGAAAGAAGTTGTCAATGTGGGGAAAAGAGGGAGGTCAGGGGGGTGGGGCATATAGGAATCCCTTATTTTTTTATATAACACTTTATGTAATCTAAGTATCTTTTAAAAATAAATTATATATATATAAAAGATTCTGCATTATCAGTAGAGATTTTAAATGTAAATGATTCTTGAGGCAAAATGCAGAGAATGGCAGAATGGATAAAAAAGCTTGACCCAACTCTACGAGACTCACCTTAAATTCACAGACATAAGCAGGCTGAAAGTGAAAGAATAGATAATCATACACCACCCAAGGTATGATAAAATAAACTTTTTAAGTCAAAAGCAGTTACAAGGGACAAAGGGACAAAGTCGGTCACTATATACTGATAAAGGGGTCAATTCAACAAGAGGATGTAACAATTATAAATATATATGCTCTAACAGGAGAGCCCCAAAATACATGAAGCACATACTGACAGAACGGAAGGGAGAAGCTGGCACTTCTACATTAACAGTAGGAGACTTTAATGCACCACGTTCAATAATGGCCAGAACACCCAGACAGAAGATCAGTAAGGAAACAGAGGACCTGAACTATGCCCTGAACCAGCCAGCGCTAATGGGCATCCGGAACACTTCACCAGCTACACAGAATACACATTCTTCTCAGTGCACATGGCTCGTTCTCCAGGATAGACCATATGTTAGGTCACAAAACCAGCTCGATAAATTAAAAAGTCTTGAAACCACACATTGTAATTTCTCTGACCACAATGGAATGAATCTAGAAATCAATAACAGAGGGAGAAAGGGAAAATTCACAAATATGTGGAAAATAAACAACGTACTCTTGAACAGCCAGTGGGTCACAGAGGAAATCACAAGGGAAATTAGGGAATATCTTGGTGAATGAAAATGAAAATACAGTATTCCAAAACGTATGGGATGCAGTGAAGGCAGCTCTGAGAGGGAAATTTATTGATCTAAATGGCTACATTAAAAAAAAAAAGAAAGAAAGACTTCAAATCAGAGCCCTAACCTCAAAACTGAAAGAACTAGGAAAAAAATGGCAAACTAAATCCAAAGCGAGCAGAAGGAAACAACAAAAGATTAGAATGGTGATAAATAGAGAATAAAGGATAAAACACTAAAGAGAATCAACGAAACCAAAACTTAGTTCTTTGAAAAGATCAATAAAATCAACAAATCTGCTAGACTGATTATATTAGTCCGCCAAACGGGTGCTGATGCAAAGTACCAGAAATTGGTTGGTTTTTATAAAGGGTATTTATTTGGGATTAAAGCTCACAGTTCCAAGGCCCTAAAGAGTCCAACTCAAGGCTGCTTTCTCACCAAAGTCAGTTGGCATGTGTTGAAGCAAGAAGGCGGGGGGTCCCTGCCTGGTCTCTCCTTCCCAGGCTTCCCCTTTCTCTTGAGGCTCTATGGGCCCAGCTTCTTCCCAAGCTCCGCTACAGGCTGGCACAGGGCTCCTCTGTCAGAGCTTCCTCTCTCTCAGCTGCAAACCATCAGGCGAACGGCTCATCTCTCTCTGGGACCCCAGGGTCAAAAATGACACAGTTCTCCCCTCTGTGTGTCTTGCTGAGTGTCCGTTTCTATCAGCCCACCAAGGAGGTGGGAACTCAACCTGAGGTACACCTTACTGACAAAGCCCAGTCAGAAACCCTAAATTGATTTTATCAAGTAAACGTCATCAGACGCCCCTCACTAACTTTTATACAGTCAGAGGGACTCACACCCAGAGGAACAGATTCGTTCACAAACACAATCTTTTTGGAATTCATAAATAATCTCAAACTGCCACACTGATTTTAAAAAAACTAACGCAAATCACTATAATCAGTGTTGGAGAGGATGTGGAGAAACAGGAACGCTCACTCACTGCCGGTGGGAAGGGAAAACGGTACGGCCTCTGTGGAAGGCAGTTTGGCAGTTCCTCAAAAGGTTAGGTAGAGAAGCACCACACGATCCAGCAATCCTGCTACTAGGTATATGCTCAAAAGAATTGAAAGCAGGGGTTCGGACAGATATTTGCACATTGGTGGCGTCAGTCACAACTGCCACAAGATGAAAGCAACCCAGGTGCCCGTCAACCTAGGAACGGATAGACAAAATGCAGTACAGACACACAACGGAATGTGACTCGGTCAGAAAAAGGAAGTTGCACACGCAACATGGGTGAACCTTGACATTGTGTGGTGTGAAATAAACCCCGCACAAAAGAACAAGCACTGTATGATCTCAGTGATTTGAAATAATTAGAATAAGCAAACTCATAGTCATAATCTAGAATACACATTACCAGGAGACGGGGTGGGCATAGGGAATAGGGAGTTAAGGCTTAAAACGCACAGAGTTTTAGTCGGGGGTGACGGAAAAGTTTTGGTAAAGGATGGCGGTGATGGCAGGATAACGTTGTGAACATAATTAACAGCACTGAATCATATATTTGAATGTGGTTAATTCAAAAAATTGTAAAATACATGGAACTACAAAACACAGTGAACCCTATATTTTAAAAAATTTAATAGAGGTAGCACCAAGTAAAGTAAAAAATGGTTTTAATTAATGAATTTAAAAGAATGAAAAATAAGCAGATGCTGCAACCAGAGTATGTAGTGGGTGCAGTGGGGGAAGGAGGCAAGGCTGCCCAGCAGAGCTGAACCCTCAGGTGCACACTTTCCCTAGGTGTCTTGGCACAGATGTCGCCTCCTGCAGGAAGCCCTCCTAGACCATCTCCTCCGAGTCTGCATTTGGGACCCCTCCACTGCCTCCCTGGCCCTCAGCACATTTCTCAGACTTTATAATGGCATTCACCTGCCCACGAGTCCCATCGTGATCAGAACTACCTGATTCTGATATTTTCTGTGTCTCTTGCTGGGCCCTGCAGCCCCACCTCCACGTGCCCAGCCACCAGGTGTGTTTCTTGGCAGGTGCTTAAGAAATATGTGTAAATTGATCTTTTCAACAAAAGTGCAGGGGAGCACGCAGGAGGCTTTAAAGTGGTCCTGAAGGAAAGTGACTCTGAGGTTCGGGGGTGGCTGCCCTGTCTCCCCAGCCCACAAGGAAGCGTCTTCCGGCGCCCGGGGGGTGACAGTCGACTTGCCTGGGCGAGGTCAGTCGCCCTACCCCAACATCTCTCCACCCTGGGCGTGGACCTCCAGGCCCTCTGCAGACCTGCGTGTCCTCACAGACAGTCCCACCCGCAAGGAAGCCCTGGGTCTGAGGCCTCGAAGCCAAGGCTGGACCAGGACTAAGCCTATTAGCACAATGCACTCCCTGAACACAGGTATCAGGGGATGGGTTGGGCCTGTTGGAGCAGTGAACCGCAATGAAGCTCTCCGAGGAATGCAGAATGAGCCAGGCACTATTTCCCACTGGGCTTGACAGAGAGGATGCAGGCTGAAGTTACCCCATCATCTTGGCACCACACAGAACCAGAAAATGAAGGCACCAGGTCACCAGGGCCAAGAGAAGGAGAGAACAGAGTTTAGTGACACCATCATTGTGCTGGATCAAGCCTCGCCTGAAGCCAACCACCTCTGAACTTTTCAGGTGAATGAACCAGTGAATTCCAGTCTGTTCTTAAACCACTCTGAGGTGGCTTTTCTATCATTTGCAAACTGAGAGAGTCCTGTCAGATGCAGCAACCCTTCCAAGACACAAAGTTGACCATGTCACTCCCCAATGTAGAGCACCACCAGCTCCAGGATAAACCCAAATCCTGAACTGTGGTCCCTAAAGACCCCCAATGAGCTGCCCCCTCCTACCAGTCCCCGGCAGTGCCCGCCCTCCCACCAGCACCTTCCAACAAGGCACTTCTACCCCACGCCCGTCCCCACCACTGCACCTGAAATGCCCCCCACCTTCCATCTGGAACTCCATACTACCCCCAGACTCAAGCTTCAACTGCTCCAGGGAGCGTTCTCTGTTCACCCACCCCCAAGCAGGGTCAGGGCCCCTCCTCCGAGTTTCCCCAGTTCCCTGTGCTCTCAGCATTTGTGGGGTGTGCCCCCCTCACCGGGGAGTGCAGCAGGGCTTGTCCCGTGTGTGGCCCGAGCATGCAATCCTGCATATAACCTGCACATGATAAGAGATCAATGAATATTTGTGGAATGAATGAACGTAGATGTGTTCACTTGGGCAAAATGGAGCTACAGCGAGAATCGAGGTAAGCGAAATAAAGTCAGAACTGGGAACAGGCTGTTCTTACAAAACATTCCACCTCCAGGCACTCAATTGGGTGGAAAAAGAGAGTTTTCCATTAAGGCTCACATTAGTCCGGCAGCCTTGGGTCACCAAGAACCCAATTACCATGATGTGAACTCACAAGAGAAAGAGTGCACTCTGCAGTCACAACTTATCTGGCACAGGCAGGCTTTGTACCAATCTTCTCAAAACCTCACTTGCTGGTGTGCAGGTCGACCAGCCACCTGCTGCATGCGTCTAAAACACGACCTCAAGAGGGCAAAAATCCATCCGTTCCGGAGAAGCTGGGTCTTCTGAATTCCAAAAGTTGCCTAAGCGTAAATGTAAAAAGAAGCTGGAGCTCAGAAGCCAATGGTGAACAGATAATTCACTTGGCCCAGAAAGAGAGTCCTTTTCTTCCCCGTTGTCCCCGGGGTGATCAAAAAACGTTAGAACTATAGAAAAATGAGCCCTGTGGGAGAAGGGAACTAGGAAGGATTTCCAGGTGCCCATTAAATGCCAGGTTTACCATTCAAGCGCTCGGGCAAGCAGAAAGCAGGACACAGGAGGGGGAAACGGCCTCCTCGTGCATAAAGAGCTTCTCATCCTTTAGGGATAGGGACGATTTGGTCACTTTTTCAGACTGGAAGCCAGGTGGGTCAGCCCACCCAGGTCACTTTGCCAAGTGCGTCGAGGAGAAGCCACTTCGGTCAGGCCTGGGGACGGTGGCAGCATCTGCACCAGCCCCCACCAGCCCCCCAGGGCCCAGGTCTTCTCACACTTTCAATTCACACCCCTACCCCCATATCAATCATCAAGTCATGCCCTGCCCCCACCGCCTCCAAAAACAAAGTCCAAACCCTTCCCCTTGCCACCTGGCCCAGCCGTCGTTCTTGCACCTTCTCCCATGTCCCTGGCCGCGCTCCGCCTCCACCCCATGCCGCCAGCCCTCCTTGCCCCGGCCACACGGAGGCGCCAAGGACCGTGCCAGATGCACTCACACCTACCTCACCTTGACCACGCTGGGCCTACTGCCACCACGGGCCGGCACCCACACTCTCCAGGTCCACGCAAACGTCCCCCTTTCATGCGTCTCTCTAGAATGAACCGTTCCCTCCTCCAAATTCCCAAAACCCTGGGTCAGTACCGGAACCCACAGGACGGCGGAGAGAGTCCGTCCCAGGGCAGCACGAGAACTTGGGCTTCTTCAGCTCCTTAAACCCTTGAACAGGTCTCCTCACGTAGGGGGGGTTACAGCTCGAACTCCGCCCTCCAAAAAGATGAGTTGAAGTCCTCATCGCCCCGTACCTCAGAACGTCACCTTGTTTGGAAACAGGGTCTTCACACTGGAGTAGGGGGTGCTTAATCCCGTATGACTGGGGTCCCTAGAGGAAGATGAAAGGAGAGAGCCAGGCAAGAGAGAAGACGGAGGCGAGCTGAGCCGCGCTGCCAGGGCGCAGAAGCGCCCAGGCCGCCAGGCGCCAGGAGAGAGGCCAGGAAGGAGCCTGCCCTGCAGTGTCAGAGGAGCGTGGCCTGCCAGCCCCCTGGCTGGGGGCTTCTGGCCTCCAGCCCTGGGAGAGATTAAGTTTCTGCTGTTTTAAGTCCCCTGGCTTGTGCCAGGGCAGCCCCGGGAAACCGCGACAGGGAGGATCAATTAGGCCTCCTCCCTAAGGTTGTCGTGACAACTAATTTAATAACATGGTGTGTGGCTGCTAGAGAAATGCTGGGTACCCCCCTTCTCGGCCCCACTCACAGCACCTGCACTGGGGTACAGGGAGCGGTTTGGCGACATTTAGAGCCACCCACTTGGCCAGATCGCACAGCGCGGTAGGTGACGTGTGAGGCCCCTGGTCCCACAAAGTCTGCAACTGGGACGCCCAGAAGTTTGTCTCCAGCTAGACTACAAAGGCCTGGAAGGCAGTGGCCATGGCCTCCTCAGCCCTGCACCCCCAAAGGCAGGCCCAGCACATACAGGAGATCCCACAAAGGTGTGCTCGCCTGGATGGAAGCCAACTGAGCCCGAATCCCAAAGGCCTCGGGCATCCGTCAGTGGCACAGCACGGGAAGGCCGTTCTGGCTCCCCCAGGGTCGTGTACCCCAAGGCCGCCAAGTCTCAAAGAAGCCGCTCTTGAAACACCCACCTACCCACAAACCAGGCATGATCCCATCATGGGGCTCGTGATTTGACTGCTCAGGAACCAGCGAGGTCGCCGGGCACGTGGTACAGGTGCTAATTAGGGCTGAATTCTACAGAACTCCAGCTCCCCAAAGGCAGCAGGAGGGCAGCTGGCGCGTGCGCCTTGCCAAGCCCACCCCGGCTAGCCCGAGTCAGAGCTGGAGACGGCAGCGAGGAAAATCACACGCCGCGGGCCAGCCAGGAGGAGGAAGCCACACGGCCCTCGGGAGGCTCCAAGCAGCCCTCTCGTGACACAGAGGGACTCAAACTGCAGCAGCACGCCGGAGGCAGGGGCCCCGAGGAAGGCGCCGAGGGCCCCCAGGGCCGTGGGCCAGCACGAGCCCTCCCGCAACATTTTATCAAGCGCATCGTCCACTCAGCGCCCGGCCTCTGCCGCCACCAGCAGTCACGCAGGCCTGATCCGAGCTGCCCCGGCCCATGAAATGACTACCCTCTTCGCCCCCGGTTTTCTCCCCACATCCCCCCTTAATCAAGCACCGGCCGCCTCCTTTCAAAGCGCTCAGCAATCACCCGAGAGCGCCTGCCTCTGCCCTAACGCGGTGGCGATTGCTTTGCCGTGTGCACTTTGCTTCTTTGATTTGTCCCTGGTGCATTTGTCCCAGTTCCGCCAATCCATCATGCTGGGTTTCAGTGAATATTTTAATCCTCAGTCATGAAAATCTGTCATCACTTAATGATCAGGGGGAAAAAAGTCTAGAAGCAGCAGAAGGTGGGGGCAGGGCGCAAAACCCAAAAGAAATGCGTGATTATCAAAACCAGAGACCATGCCGCCAGCCCCCTCGCAGTCACTGGCCAGGCACGGCCCCTCCGAGCCAAGCCGAGTGCCGACAAGCTGTGCAATGTGCCCCACCGAGGCGGGGAGGTAACCAAATCTGCTGATCATTTCCAGCAAGCCTGATCAGGTGACACAATCATACTAAAGAAATGTGCTTAATCAAGACAAAACAGAAACGCCAGTCGAAACAGCTCAGCCTGAGAAGGCAAGTAGGGCTGGTTCCCGCACGTGAACCTGGAATGAATTAATCTGCTCGGTAATGCCCCGTCGGATCCAGGGAAGTCCAGAGGGCTCTGCTGAGAAAATAAGCAGATTAAATCATTAAGTCATTTTAAAATTGACTCTCCTGTGCACCTGCCACTAACCCTCGGGGGAGAGAACGGGAAGAGGCGAGTGGAAAGGCCGGGGGCACAGCGCCCTCTAGTGCCCCGTCTGCACCACCCGAGACAACCCGTCAGGGCTTCGTTTCAACAGGGGATCTGGGCCTGCTGGATAGGGGGGGGTGCCTCCCAAAGGCAGGGGCACCTGGTCCAGCAGCTCTGGTCCCACCTGCGCTGCGCAAAGCGCCCGCGCAGCATTTCAGCCCCGAATCAGAGGCCGGCACTCCCAGGGGTCCAGCCTGGGGCCCCGGCTTCGGAGGGAAAGCCCCAAAGGAGGCACGTTGCGATTCCCTCCCTGGCCCCCAAACGAGGCCAGGTCCGCCTCCCACTCCCACGCCCCACGGCGCCCTGTTCTTTCCTCCCAAGGCATCGTCACCGTTTGACTTGTAGGTGCACAGAGGACTGTTCCCGGCGGCTACTGCCTCCCCAGTTCCTGGCGCAGGGCCTGGCCCAAAGGGGGTGCCTGATAATCCCTTGTTGAACTCAATGATGGGCGGGTGAGTCGAGGCCTCAGGACTCTAATTTTCTTCCTGATGTTCCTTTTTGCAACACTTAGGGACTATTTTCTATCCCTTCGTTTTTGGCTTCTGGGGGGAAATGGCTCCCAAAGATGTCCAGGTCCTCACCCCAGAACCGGTGGCTCGGCAACCTACGTGGCCAAAGGGCTCTGCAAGTGTGATTAAGTTGAGGTCCTTGGTCCTGGGTCATCCGAGGGGCCTGGTGTCAGCACCAGGGTCCTTACAGGGGAGGCAGGAGAGCCGGAGGCAGGGGGAAAGGCGATGCGACGCCAGAAGCAGGGGAAGATGGGAGACGCTACGCGGCTGGTTTTGAAGACAGAGAAGGGTCATGAGCCAAGGAACACAGGCAGCCTCTAGAAGCTGGAAAAACAAAGACACTGGTTCCCCCAGAGCCTCCAGAAAGGAACAAGCCCTGCCTACGCCCTGACGTAGGCACTTGCGGCCTCCGGAACTCTAAGATAATAAACCCATGTTGTTTCAAGCCACCAGGCTTACGGCAATTGGTTGCAGCAGCCACCGGAAATCAGTACGGCCCCTGGACAGCCCAGCTACTCCACGTCATTTCAAAAGGGCCGGAACATTCCTTGGCTGCAGCAGTTTTAATGAGCATCTACTCTCTGCTGGCACCAAGCTAAGCTCTAATGATACAAGAGTAAGTGACAGGCTCGGCCTCGGTCACGCAGGAGAACATGGACCAACACGCAGGACACACCCGAGCAACGCTTGGGTGAAAACACAAGCTCCCGCCAAGGCTGTGCAGGCCGCTCCGTGAGGCCGAGGCCTTGGAGAGGTCAGCTGCTTAACAGCAAATCCACCAAAACGTAGAATCTTTTATGTGCAAAATGATCAGGACAACCCACGGTCCACAAGATCTGAAGTCACTCCACCTGCGGATTCCCAGATGGACGAGCACAGCAGCCTCAGGGGGGAGCCAGGCTCAAAGGCACAGAGGAAGGGGGGACCGGACCCCCGACCCGGTCCTCCCCCGTGGCCTGGTTATTTAGTGGCCTCGTGGGCGAGCAGCCGGGGATGTGCTGAGGGCTTGTCCTTTCTGGCCCCAGCTGTGTCCCACCAGCCTCTGCTGAACCTCTGCATCTCCTCTCTATGCCCTCCATCCGGCCATGGTCTCTCCAGGTTCTCCGGAAGCAGCCCTGACCGTTTGCAAATTCGTACAGGGTCCACTGGCTCTCTCTCGAGGCCGTCGTTCAAGTCACTAAAGACAGCAAATGCCAGCCCACATGGCAGTCACCAGCTCCGAGCCTACCCTTCCACGCTACCCCCGGGTCCCAGAAGTGCGTTCGCAAGCTGGCAGAGAAGAGGCCACGTCACAGGTGCCAGGCACCACACACTGCGTCCAGGCACTTCCCTCCTGCCCTCCTTGACGCGTGTGCTGAGGTGGTCAGGCTGGCACAGGGGAGGAGGAGTGGCAGGGGCGGGGACGGGGTGGACGTTGGAGCTGGGCAGTTCCGGCCCTAACTACCCTTCTGGGTGGGTGACCTCAAGAGAGTTAACTTCTGCAGGGCCCAATTTTATCAACAGTAAAAATGGGGACACAGCCTCAAGTGAGGGGTTCTCTGAGAAGTGGGGGAGAAAGACGCTTCCCAGAGCCAGACCCCGTGCGGAGTATGTTCAGCGCTGTATCCCGTGGGAGACAAGGATGCAAAACGGGACAGGGCTGGGAAGGAGCCGGGCGAGGTTCTGACTCCATTTCCAGTGCTCCCTCCACCAGCTGCCCGTTCCCCAGAAACCTGGCGTTCGCACGCGTAACCCCTTCTAACAAGCACCCACGTCTTTCGTGGCTCCTCAACCAGTTGCTTCTCCAACTGTAAAAGTAACCACCCACCACTCTTCCCTCTGATTTTCAAAGCTGCGGGTGGAGGGCCTCCGGCTGCGCGCCTCCAGCCTCCCTGCCAGCCCTTCTGAGCACACCTGCCAGGAGACGGCTCTGGAAGAGCCTGACATGCCGTGCTGGGACTGGAGCCAGGTTGCAGCCCCTGAGCCGGACACCGGGCAGAGTTGCTGAGGGGTCCAAGGCCACCCACCTCTGGGCGTCCTCCCTCAGCAAGCCTGCCTGTGCAGAAGGCATGAGCCGGGGCGGCCCACCTCCTCCGTGAATGCGTCCGTGGATGCTTCGGACCCTGAGTTCTCACCTGAACCGGGGCGGGAGATCTTGGTCGGGGTCCACGGTGGGTAGACACAGAAGGGATTTCAAGGAGAGCCAGCACAGTGGCCCCGAGCAAAGGCGCATCTGAAGCTAAACCCGCAGCCTGCGCAGTGGCCCAGGGGCACTGTCCCGGCCTCCTCCGAGCCAGCCGCGGTGCATGTGGCAGGAGAACCTTCCCGGGCACCCTCTGCACCGCCGCCACCTCGGACTGCACGCCATGCAGGGAAGACCCCGGCTCTGGCCCTGAAAGAGGGGACAGGGGGACTTCAGGGGCTGGGCGCCAGGTGGTCGTCGCATGGCAGGGAGGACCCGCGAGAGCGGGGGCCATCAGCGGGGTCTTGGCCCCAGCCGGGGGCCCCTCACCGTTCTTAAAGGCGGACGGACCTTCCCCGAGTTCCACGTCACAGAAAAACAGCTAGAGCACGCCTCCGCCTCCCTGACCGCCGGGTCCAGGTGGGCCCTGCTCCCAGGAGCCCCCTCAGCACCCCCAGGTTCCCGGGCCGCCCCCTGCCCCTCGGCGGCACACCCGGCCCCACAGTCCCCAGTGCTCAGACCTCTCGGGGCCCGGGCCCTGGTCTCCTGGGGATCACGGGGCAAACTGGGAGAAGGTGAGAAGGCAGCCGCGGGTCCCAGCAGGTCCCCGAGGCCCGGGGCCCCCCTTCCCTTTGCTCCCCTACTCTGGGGGGAGGGACATAAGAAAAATGGCAGCAGCCTCCTCAGCCCAGTGCTTCTCAGCCAGGGTAAGTTCATCCCTGGTGTCACAGCCGGGGGCGAGGCCAAGGTACCCCCAACATCATGCAATGTCCAGGGCAGCCCCAACAGCGGATCACCCAGGAAAAACGTGAGCCGTGCCGAGGGTGAGAGGCCGTCCTCGCTGCCTCGGGACCCGGGCATCTCCCGTGGCTGTGCGGCATCCCGGGTCCAGTCCGTGGCCTGCGCCCAGGTCAGAATCCCACAGGGCCGTGGGGCGTGTGCGCCCACCTGGCAGGCGTCACGCGGCTTAACCCCACGGCAGCCGTGCTGTGCTCTGCAAGCCTCCAGGGAGGCAGGGGTCAGCCTGAGAGGTCAGGGCAGGCCGGGCCTCCCTGCCCATCCTCCAGGAGAAAGGCTCGGCTGGGCGCCGCCACCCGGGACCCTCAACTCCAGCCCCAGCTCCAAGGTCCACAGGGTGGGTCTCCTTGGCACAGACAGATGGGCTCCTCCCTCCCTCTGCTTTCTCCTTCCGGTGTGGACCACAGGGTGGGGCCTGAGGGAGGGGACCAGGGGGCAGGCGAGTTGTGCAGGCGCGTCTGTCCATCTTGGCTGTTATACTGTGTGCCCCCCACACGCCAGACTCTCAACACCCCGACACCGGCTCAGTCCAGCCTGGGGCTGCAGCCGGCAGCTGGGAGGGCAGGAGTGAGGGAGCCGGGCAGCCAGCAGGGTCCTCTGCTTCCGCCCAGAGGCCGGGGTCAGCCTGCGCTGGCCCTCATGCCAGGGGCTGCAAGAGGCACGGCAGCAGCCCCCGGCCCTGGCCTCCCACCTCCCACAGGGTTACCCTGGCAACCCAGACGACTGTCCTCCCCGAGGAGGCCAGCCAGTGGCAGGGTGAGTGTTCCGGAAAGCTAGCCCCAGGGAGCAGCCCAGTGGTGACAGCTGGGGGTGCCGGGGTGGGGGCCGGCCGGCCAGACAGGCCCCGTGTGCGGCCGGCCTCCTGCACGGCCCGGGCGACCTCAGGGGCCCCCGACCACAGCCCGGGGGAACGCAGCGCTAGAGGAATCTCCTACAGGCCTGCTCACCCGCTCACCCGGGCAGGCCACAGGACAGACCGAGCAGCTCAAGAAATGCTGGCACTTGTTCTGACGCTGCCGGCTTCAGGACCTCTGCAGGAAGCCTATTCCCTGGTTTAGGCGGCTGGCTCCAGAGCAGTTCCCAGGGATGCAGAACGAAGCACCCCCAAACTGGGCACAGCTCTGGAGGCCTGAAGCCCTAAATCGAGGGGTCAGCGGAGCTGGGCTCCCTCCGAGGGTCCTCGGGGAGAAGCCATCCCACAGCTCTCTGCTTCGGGTGCTGGTCGGCAATCTGGCGTCACCTGGCCTGGAGGCGCATCACTCCAGCCTCTGCCTCCGTCGACACGTGCCGCCTCCTCCCCGCGTGTCTCCATCCCAGCGTCCAAACCTCCCTCTCCCTATCAGGACACCAGTCGCTGGATTTAGGGTCCAGCCTTGTCCAGTACGGCCTCAACTTGAGACGTCTGCAAAGGCTCTACTTCCACCTAAGGCCCATTCACAGGTGCCAGGGCTAGGGCTCGGACATTGTTTTAGGGGGACACGCTGGGACCTATGATGGGCTCCACCTCTCCCAGACCCCTGCCCCAAACCTTCCCGTGGTGACCCTCAGGGCACCTGGCTTAGTTCCTGCCCAGAATGCACCCCCGTCTGTCGTGGTTTATCGCTTGCCATTTTAGCTTCTGGCGCCCACTGGACCGTGCACGCCCTGGGTGCAGGGACCTTGTCTGTCCCTAGAGCCTAGTGTGGGTGCTGGCACAAAGTAGGTCTTCAAGAGCTGTTAACTGAGTAACTGAACAAAACAGGTGCCCCCACCTTACCTCCTGGGAGGGACAGATTAAATGTGAGAACGTGTGAGGTCTACCAGGGCAGGCAAGTCCCCGTCCCCGAGACCCTGGGGACCCAGCAGGGGGAAGGAAGCCGGCCAGGGACAGCGGGTAATTAACTCTCAGCTTGCCGGTGCCCACCTGCTTCTTTCCCTTTCAGAGGGATGCGCTTTCCAGGGGCCTCCTCTTTGCCTTCTACAAGCAGATGAGTGTTTCTGTCCAAATATACCCCCAATTTCAAAGGCTTGTCCTACTTCCTTGGCTCCTAAATAGAAATTTTGCCATTGGAGACAACAGCTGTTGGACACACTGTACCTCTTGTTCTTTTTACGGGTAGTTGGTGTGTGAGATGTTGATGAGTCGAGAGCTGGGAAAACGGAGGTATGGCTATATGAATTCACTTTCCACTTGAAATTTAATAAAAGAGGTCTGCCTTTTTATACTAATTTCATGGTACAATTAGGGTGAAATCTGGCCTGGTCTGCATGCATTCATTCATTTAGTCAACAACTGATGTCACTACTGAACTTCTACTAGCACCAGGCTGAGCGTGGCATGAGCAGTGGGTGGCCCAGGGGGGAGTCAGGTACAGGACCCCTTCAAGGGCCTCAGTATCCAGGAGACAAAAAAAAAATTGAGGTTTGTGAAGATCCTGTGGGACCTGAGAGGGAATGGATGGTAAGCCAGAGCGGCTGCCTGGGGGAGGCAACCTGGGAGCCAAGTCTTGAAGGAGTCTGGCCTGCAGGGAGGAAAGAGGTGTTAGAGTCCTCCATGCCCACACACCCAGCAGGCAGGCGACTTTTTAACAAGAATAGAAGCGTGTTCTTTCACTGCAGGCCAAAATGGAACAGGAAACATGGTAAATAAGCCAGGAAGCGAGAGGGTCCTCTTTAAGTCCACAGCGGAAAAGGCTGTGGGGTACAAAGGCAGAAGGGGGAGTTGATCGAGGGCTGGGGGCTGGGGGGCTGGGGTGGGCAGCCATGAGCACTTCTAGAAGCACAAGGGTCATGACAAGGGGAGGGCTGGGGGCTTGGAGCCTAGGGACCCCTTTCTAATATCTGAGAACTTAACAGGCTTCCTCCTCACATCAGCAGTTGGCTTTTCAGAGAGAGAAACACATCCAGCGCGGCTTTGAAGTCACTCTGCATTTTATGAAGTCCAACAGAAAAATGGAAAAGGGGCAGTACCTATAAGTCCAAGACTTCCATCTATCTACTGGGTCTCTCTCCATCAGCATTTTCCAAGGTGAGTTCCATGAGTATGGTCATTCTCAGGTCTTATACAAGTCGTGCCAAGAGTAGAGAAAGTGAAGAAAACATTGGCTTAAGCAAAGGGAAACAGATGTCTTTTTCTGCAGGACTTCTCAGAGCCTTGACAATGCCAATGTACCTTGTGATGGGGGCTGCAGATGGAGTGCTTGGTGTTTCTATCCCCCACCCCAACCTAGCACTGCTCCCAGTACAGCCTCCAGAACATGCTGCTGGGAGGGAACCTGCATTTAAAGGCCCCTTCGGGGGCTGCTCCCTCCCCCACCTCCTGTACCAGGGCTGGGCCTAGGACAGGAACCACTGGCTCACAGGAAGCCAAGCCGGGCTCTAAGCCCACAGGCAGAGGGAGCTGAGCCAACACCAGCAGGGGCTGGGGATCCGCCTTCCCTTCCGGCACCTGATTCAATCTTCCTTTGCCTGATTCAGTCACTTCTTGGGCCTTTTGTGCAAGGTCTGTTGTCTCTGAAGAGCTGCCTGGGAGACTGTGAATTAGCCTCCCTGCACTGGATTTCCTGGAGGCTTCACCTGAGGTTGCTCCTCTAGAAATGCCCGCACACAAGACAAAAAAGCGGAAAAGAAAGCCGAGGACCGAAGGCGACGTCTGTCTGTGATCTCCTTGAGGGAAGGCATTGTCTCTTGTTCACCTACTGACCCACGTACTGGCATCCCTTTCTTGAAAGATATGCCAGGCTGAGCCCAGAAAAAAAAATAAGTGCATTCTTTATCACCCCCAACAGGGGAAAGGAGTTTGTTGGGAACATCCTGGGCCAAAAATCAACAGAGCACTTGGAGGTCCACCATCTCCCCAGATTCCCCGGCAGGTCCAGGGAGGTGGCCTTCCAGGGCACCGGGCTGTTCTTCCCGCACGCTGTGTGACCTGGGGCAGGTCACTTAACCTCTCTGGGCTTTGGTTTCCTGGGCTGTAAAATAAAGTTATGAGGGCTGCACGAGGCAAAGGGCGCTAAGAAGGCGAAACAGTCCCTGGAACACAGAAACGCTGAACCTGCAGCTGTACCATGTCCCCACATCACAGGTAAGGAAAACGGGCACCAGAGTGATTATGTCAGCTGCTAAGATCAGGCTGACAGCGGCAGAGCCCGGCTCACCCCCACCCGCTACCCCTTGAGGAACCAAGAGGACGAATCTCTTATCCAGGGGTGACTTTACAAAAACCAGACACTGGCAGTGAACAGCGGGTCAAAAGGGAGAGACAGAACCACAAGTCTGTTAAAGGGAATCCATCGCACCTGATAACCCCACAAAAGAATCTTAACTGCAACTTGACCCTGAAAATGTTTCCAAACACCATTCTTCCGGGCCCAAAGATACACACAACCCACCAGAATGGTGGGAAACGCTCCGACACGCTCCGTTCCACAAGTCAGACCACACACGTCCACCCGGGGTGCGGCGAGAAAACCAAGGGCCTGTTCCCCCATTGTTCCAACCCCAGCGTCCTCCTCGCACACGGGAAGGCCAGCCCAGGGGCCATTCTTTCTAAAAACAACGTTGCCCATAAAGCAGAAAAGAAACCAAGGGCCGGTCTTGGCTTAGCTTCTGCTGATAATGATGAGGAAACAGCAGACGACTCACTGGTGACGAGGGGCGGCTGAAGGAGGCCTGGGGACCGTCTCCACACTGCTCCACGCCGAGTGGGAGGCCAGCCAGGCGGCCGCCCGGGGGAGACACCGCCGCCGTGACTTGCAGTTTGGGGAAAGGCCTCCCTAGGGAGTCTTTGAGGGAAGCCACAGAGGGCCGAGCTGCCGGGAGGACCGAGCTGTTTCTAAGTGATAGAACCCTGCTCACCACGAATCATTCCTATCTTCACTACCAACAGCTTCGTGGGCAATGCAAACTGCTCCCCAGAAAAGCAAACCCACAGCACATAAGGAAGGAAGGAAGGGAGTGTGGACTCTCTGATGCGACTTAGGGCACATTTGGCTCCGTGAAAAACCGAAAGCCTGAACCGCCTGGGCCTCCAGGCTGGGCCGCGGACACCTGGCTAGAGGCCGGGAGAACGGTTCCGGACGCGTGTGGCTCTCTGTCCAAGCCCTGATGGAGCGTGACGACAACCGCGGGCACACGTCCACCCGTGCTGCGGAAAACGTCGGAAGAGCCAAACGCGGACACAGCGGACACTTGTCACTCTGTTTCCACAACAACAGAAATCCAATACCAGAAACAGAAACCCTGAGCAAGAGCCGGGGGCACACAAACTGAGAAGGCTGGCAGACGTGCCTTTGATGGCTCTCCCCCAAGTGGAGGGGCCGCGGAAGGTTCTGGAAAGGGTGGTGTCAGGAAGTAGAACTGCACCCACCTTTGTCTGCACTCTCCCGCCCTTTCCTCAGCCACTGGAGCCACCTGGTGGAGCCAGCTGTGTGGCCGTAGGTCGGCCACGTGTCTGTGTGCCCAGTTCCTTGTCTGTAAAATGGGGATAACGGCATTCCCATGCGCGGAGCGGCCGTGGGAATTAACTGCAGTCTATATGGTGCCGGGCACGTGGGCAGCAGCGTTAGCTCCTCTTTACTGGGATTATTACCAACCCCCAGTTGCCAGTGGAAACCCGTTCCCCGAGGCTGGCTCCTCGGAGGTGGCAGCCTCTCGATCACCGGCCAAGCTCCAGGTTTGCTCACTCAGGGACGTGACGCCCCCGGCAGCGCGTGTGAGGAAGGGGCTCTAGGGCAGACGACGGTCATACCACACGCCGAACAACACGCAGAGCTGCTGGACAGCCCCCAGACCCCTGCCCCCAGCCACTGCCCAGAAGTAAAATCCAGGGTCCCAGTGTGGAATCCCACCCTTGCAGCCACTCCTGGCCCCCCACAGAGTCAGTGCAAACCAAGGGCCACCCCGGAAGGTGAGCACCGGGGCCTCAAGAGCGTCTGCAAAACCCCAGGCTGACGCAGCCCCCGGAGCTGACCCGAAGGGTTCTCGCATTTGGGAGACCTGATAGGGAGGCCGAGGTCAGGAAAGCAAAGTCAACTGGCCGGAGCGAGGGGGCAGCCCGACTGCCGACACTGCCCTTCCCAGAAGGCTAAGCTCAGAGGGCATGGGAGAGAGGCCTTTGGTCCACACAGCGCCGTGGACTGCCCACCAGGGACGGCCGGGGCAAGAATGGGGGTCTTCTGTGGCCATCAGGTCGGCCAAGCAGGTGCCCGGGGCCGCCGCTCAGCTCCTGGGTGGTGGGGGGGATAACCGGACGCCTCTGGCGGGTGGGTCCCTAAAGGAAATACCACCTAACGGTTGTTAGTTTTCAAAAGGAAAACATCAATCTGCTTGAAAAAGCACAAAAGAATCCTCTTAGAGAGTCAGGTTTAGGCAATTTCAGTTTCACAGCAGCCAATGTGTCATTCATTCACTCCACATTCACGGGCACCTCCACCTGCCAGGCACCTGGGAGGCCACGCTAAGGGACGAGGCAGACAAAACCCAGCTCCCTGCAGGTATGTTTAGAATAAAGGACCCTTTGCCGGAGACCTGATGCTCATCGTGACCCTATAAGGCAGGGGAGGGTCTGTTACCATCCCTGCCTATCAGATGGGAAAACTGAGGCAGGTTTGGCAGGCCCCAGGCGATGGACAGACAGAAATGTCCATAATTCTTAGACCTAATACCTTCGCTTTTCTCAAGGGCACAGACAGAGCCCAGGTAGGACCCCAGCCAGGTGGTGGCTGTGCACCTGCTAGGTTCAGGCCTGGGGCAGGTGGTCAAGACGACGAAAGCCCTGCCTTCCAGGAGCTTCAGCAAAGTGGGAGAAAAGTCAGTAAATGTGGGTAAACGACCCATAATAAAAAAAAAAAAAAAAAAAAAAAGTGGGTAAACGAAGGAATCTGGGGTGGGGGGGTGCCTCTACATCCTTGGAGTGACAGAAGTTTCCTGGGTTTTTTTTTTTTTTTGGAGGTACCAGGGATTGAGCATGGGAAGCAGGCGCTCAGCCACTGAGCTACACGCACTCCCCGACAGAAGTATTTTTATTAGTCATGATGGGTCCCCAGACCATACCTGATGGTTTATGCTAATGAGGTGATTCGGGGTGGGGCCGGACACACCTGCAGTCTTAGCATGGGGCTGGGGTTTGACCCAGATCCCACCAGCCCTGGCCTCCCAGGAGGGGAGGGGGCTGCAGTGTGACTTCAGCCACGCGGCCACTGAGTCAATCCAGCATGAGACCCCCAATAACAGTCTGGACTTCCGAAGCTCCGGCGAGCTTCCCTGGGGGTACGTCCTGACTCCACGGGGAGAAGAGGCCCGGGGAGCTTTGTGCTTGAGCCGCTCGCAGACCTGCCCTGCATCCTTCTTATTGGGATGCTTTTTGCTATAATAAGCTGTAGTTCTAGGAACAGAGCCTTCCTGGGTTCTGGGAGGTGTGCTGAAGAATTAGTGGGAACCCCCAAATTCGTAGCCAGTTGGTCAGAAGCGAGGGCAGGCTCGTGAGGCCTGTCTGGGCCGGGAGTCTGGAGCCAGCGCAGCTCAGCGGCTTAGAGCGCCTGCTACCACGTCCGAGGTCCCAGGCTCAATCCCCAGAACCGCCTACAAATATCACAACAATAAAATCTAAACAATAAAATAAGGAACTGCATTGCATTTAGCACCAGGAGCAATGTCTACACACACGACTCTAGAAAACGATGCAGCTATGAAGGCGGGCCAAGGGATGCGAGTGGGGCATCGCTTTAGCGAGACGCTGAAAACAAAACCGAACGCAAGTTGCCCGTTTATCAGGTTTGGCGTCATCGCCCGTGAAGACAGGGAAGTACAAACTCCACCTTTTTGCTACAGTGTTTCTCTCGGGGTTCTACTAGCCGACAGGGAAAGGCACACCTGCACCCCCTCTTCTAATCATAGGCTCTTTCCTGAGGATCATAAAAATGCTAAGTTCGAGGCAACAAAGCATTTCTTGGAGGACAAAGTATTTCAGGAAAAAGGCAACCTGGGTGGCGACTGTGAATGAGGAGCAGACCACCCCGCCTCCCACCTGCCTGGCACCCAGAGGCCTTCAGCAAAGCCGTGCATTTTTCACAGCTTTTCGGAAATCTCAACAAGGAAACAAGATATTTGGTTCCTTTCAACAAAAAGAAAAAGGTGGAGATTAATTCCAGTTTGTAAAATTTGGAAGAAAGGGTCTCCTTTTTTACCTTATCTATATCCTTTATCATGTTATCCTTGTGCGGATTGTTATTAATTACTTTTGATGCGATGACTTCCCAAATTAAGATAATTGAGCCTGTCTACAAATGAGCCTTCCTTTCGACACACACACGTACTACTCTTCCATCAATTCATTTGTTGTTTCTTCCCAAAAAGAAATTTTAAAAGTGGAGGGAGGACGTCTTAGTTTCCTGTCGAAATAAAGTGCAACAAGCCAGGGGCCTTAAAACAACAGGTGCTTATTACCTCGGTTCTGGAAGCCAAAATTCAAAATCAAGGTGTCGGCAGGGGGCGGCCCCTCTGAAACCCGTGGGGCAGGACCCTTCCCGGCCTCTTCTGGCTGCCGAGGGTCTGCGGGCAACCCCTGGCGTCCGTGGCTGCGGCTGCACCACCCCAGCCTCTGCCCCCTCCTCAAGGCCCCCTCCCCAGTCCCTGTCACCTCTCGCCTTCTCATAAGGACCCCTGACTTCGGACAAGGCCCACCCGCCCCAGGACAACCTCAGCTCAACTTAACTGATTTCCACCTGCAATGACCCGATTTCCAAATAAGGTCACCTCTGAAGTCCTGGGGAACATAATTCAACCCGAAACAGAGCAGTAATCGAACAGAATCTTCCCAAAAGAGACTTCTGCTTCCGAAGAAGCCCCTCGTGGGGCGGCTCCCTCCGGGAGCAGAGGCACTGCAGCACGTGGGTGCCTGGAAGGCTGTGGGGCCACCGCTTCGCCGGCTCCTCTGGAGACAAAGCAGGTGTCAAGGTTACCACCAAAACCCCCAAATTAGTCTGTGAGCACCCTGAGCCCGACCAGGGAGAAAGAGCTCAGGCTCCGGAATCGGGGTTTGGACGGAGCCTCTCAGACGAGCTCGCCAGTGCTGTCCCCGTCTACGCCGAGCTAAGGGCCGCGGACCCAGGGCCTCGACCAGCGCCACTCAAGGTCAAAGCCCAGCAAATGCCTCCCCCGCCACCAGGGCACAGTTGGTGAAATCCCCAAAGCCATGACAATCAGCGGGAAGCCTAAGCCCGATGCCAGGGCTCTTCCAGCATGGTCTTCCCGCCAGCACACCTCAGCACCAGCGACACGGCCAGCCCTGCACGCACCTCCACCCATCTCAGGTCCACACCGCCAGCCTCGACGGCCGCCCGTTCCGAGGCCTGAGACTGCTCTTTCACGCTCTCCCCAGTCTCTGGGAAACCTGGCTGGACCCTCTAGCAAATGCAATTCCCCAAACCCCTGCCGTGTGTTTAACCAGTTTGGCCTTGCCCTGCTCTTTCAGCACGGCCTCCGTCTGGGCCCTGCCGCTTCCAGGTCACGTGGCCCTCTCCACGACACATGCCAAGGGAAAAGGGGGTCCAAGAGGCCACAGCTTGGATACAAGCACCTTCCCGGAATGACACATGCAGTGACCTCCGGCATCAGCTTTAACCAAGCAAACTGGGAGGTCTAGCTCCACTCACAGGGGAGCACATGCTGTCAGTGGCAGGGAAGGTGGCAATGGTGGGGCCAGAGTCACAGGTATGATCCCCGTGAGCGCCAGGGGGCTTGGCGGAGAAGAATAGTCTGTCCCCCATCATGTCATCACCACAGTAGCAGCCCCCTGCCCTTCCATGCTGGGCCACAAGCAGGAAGCAGGTGAGGAGCCCCGCTCTACACAAACCTCAGAGGCAGGAACTCTGTCCTCCAGGAGGTTGTATCCCCAGCTCTGGGCAGGTGGTGAGCGAGTGAACAAACCACAGACCAGCCATGGAGAACTGGGGCTGGGCCACCACCCTGCTGCGGGCAGGGCCTGGCCTGGGGCATCACCATACCCCAGAAAGGCTCCTCTGACCCCGGCCATCACAGCACCATTCCTGCCTGCCACTTGCCTCGCACCTTCTAAACCATAACTGCGAGGGCAAGGACCAATGGATGAAATTCATCTCTGTATTCTGGTGCCAGGTGCACAGGCCCACAATGGGTGCTCGACAAACACTTGTCAAAAAGATGGTTTAAGAAGAAATGAGAGCAGTGGCGGCCAGGATTTGGGGAGAGAGGGAGGAAGGGATGAATGTGGAGGGGTACATGGCGTTTTGAAGGCAGTAACACTCTCCTGTGTGATACTCAAACAGTGGACACAACATGACACATTTGTCAAAACCCACAGAACTGCACAACGCAGAGAGTGAGCCCCAGTGGGAACCGTGGACTTCGGTTAATAATAATGGATCAATATTGGGTCATCTGGGAAGCGGCTGTGGCTCGATCAGTGGGGCTCCCGTTTGCCATGTGGGAGGCCCCGGGTTCGGTTCCCGGGGCCTCCTGGTGGGGGCGGGCCCGCCCGCACGGCGTGGTTGGCTGACCCGGCGAGCGCAGGCAGCAAGGGGGGGATAAATGAATAAATAAATAAAATCTTTAAAAAAAAAAAAAAAAAAAAAATATTGGGTCATCAGCTGTAACAAATGTACTGCACCAGTGCCAGGCATCAACAGAGGAAACCATGGAGGGGTAGGCAGGGTGGAGGGGGGATCTGGTAACTCTGACTTTCTGCATAATTTAGGTCTGTAAACCCAAAACTACTCTAAAATCTATTGTTTTATTTTGCCAGGCTGCCAAAATGCAAAATGCCAGAAATGGGTTGGCTTCTACCATGGGGGATTTACTAGTTCACAAGCTTACAGTTCCGAGGCTGAGAAGAATGTCGGAATCAAGGCATCATCAGGTGACGCTTTCTCCCTAAAGACCAGCTGCCGGTGGTCCTGGACTCCCCTGTCATGTGGCAAGGCACAGGGCAGCACCTGCTGCAGTGGCTTCCTCTCTCTCTCCTCCTCCGACTTTCATTCTCTTACAAAGGGTTCCAGGAAGACGATTAAGACCCACCCTGGGCCACGCCCCAGTGCGGTGACCTAAGCACCAGGCGCCACCTACAGTAGAGGCACCCCCACAGGAATGCACCAGCTTTAAGACCATGATTTTCTCGGGGTACAGTCTCAAGCCATATCTATCACAGAAAAGAAAGAAGGGGGGAGCTGCGTGGCGCGCTCCCCAGAGCAGCTCGTTTTACCCCTCTGTCCTGTACTGCTGCTCTTTTCCGTCTGCATCCAGCTTGGCCTGCCTCTGAGAACCCAGCTCTGTCCCCAGCTTCACCTAGGAGGGAGAGTCTGTAATAGCTGGATTGCCGGGTGGCATTTACCCATCAGTTCCCGCCAAGCGTAACGTGTGCTGAGTCGCAGTCTCCTCGTGAGATGTGAAACGTCGGATTCTGGGGCTCCTGGGGCTCCCAGCTCAATCATCTTTCTCAGCTTCGGTTGGATTAGGGATGGGGTGAGACGCCCACCCACCTGGGTGTAATCTGGGTAAGAGCCATACCTCCGTGACCTCAGTTACCGTCCTAGCGGGTGGAGAAAATGACAACACCTGCTTCACTGGGCGCTCGAAAGTGACAAACGAGGCAACACCTGTAAAGCGCCTCACACAGCGAGTACTGGGTAACCAAACCTCCTCCTGCTCCAACATTTAAAAGTCTCCCAGGGAAAGCGGGTTAGTGACTCAAAATGCGCCCATTCCCAACAATCGGCCACAGAACACTGGTTCAAGAAGCCACCTGACATTGCTGAGGGCCCTTTCCACCTTCTCAGAACGTGAACCAGGGTGTTTCCTACGATGACAAGTGGAGAAAGCCTCGCAGGAGGGAGAATGAGATCTGCGTATGTCACACCCACCTCTCCGCTATGCTAAGCAAACCACCAGGAGAATGACAAGTCCTATTTAAAACCAAGTGACAGCAAGCTTTGCATCTGTTTAATAACACATCGTCTGCACCTGTCAAAGGAGCTGAGCCTCTTTAAAGGAAACACTGCACGAGATCTTTCTTCAGCCAATACAACCAATATGGGGAACGTAATACTCTGAATTTACATCCAACACCCACATTTTGTGAGACTGGGTGCCCCTTCTCCCCAAAGAACAAAACTGGGATAGTACACCAGCTCATTAAATCTCCCGAGCCTGGCACAATGGGTGGCATTTATTTTAAAGGAGTATATATCGGGAAAATTGCTGTTTTCCTTATGGCTGAAAAAAAATACGTAGGATAAAACGATAAAGCAGAAGTAAAACAAAAAGGACTTGTCAATTTTGTAAGCTTCGGGCACTGAGTGTACACGAATTGCAGAGCCCCTTTCAAATGAAAAGGGGGGGGGGCCAATCCTCCTTCTCCCCTTTCGCTTGGAAATCAAGAACGGTCTTCAACATGAACTTCTGGGTGTGCAGAAGCAGGATAAAACACAATCAAGTGAGTGTTTTCGGTTTATCCCCCGTCACTTCCTCATCGACAAAAATAACTATAATAGAGAATAACTAATGGGTTTTAGGCGCCTACTAAGCACCGGGTGCCAAGCTCAGCGCTTTACGTGTGTTATCTCATTTGTTATTTTCAAGAGCCTGGTGAAGCAGGTTTTGCAGCTTCTGTTCTGGACAAGGGGGGTAGGCGAGGCTCGGGGAGGTACAGCCCTTGCCGGTTATGCCAGGTAGGTGGCCGAGCAGGACCAGGAGGCTCAGCTGAAAAGCCCATTACGGACCCCTGGCTCTGAGCAGTGGGTCTGTCACACTGGCAGCTCCCCCATCCCCACTCACCCCATCTCCCCACCCCACAAGTGCCATCCCCATAAGACATAACTCTGACCCTGTCATCCCTGCATTGAATCTTCCCAGAGTTCTAAGCTGCAGGGCTGGGGTCTGAGCCCCCTCTCCCCACACTCCCCTCCCCTCCCCTCCCCCCACGGCCCCCACAGCACAGGGTTCCAGCCCCGCCCCAGACACAGTGCACCTTGTGAGGGACATCCGGTTTTATCCACTGGAGTCCTGAGCTTGGCCAAGGCAGGCCCACCCCAAGACATGGGCGGCTCTAGGCCTCTCAGCCCAAAGGCCACTGCCGTGGGCCAAACTGTGTCCCCACCAAAGACGTGGTGGAGTCCAAACACGCAATACCTGTGAATGCGACCCTATAGAAAACGGGTCTTTGCAGGCGGAATCAAGTAAAGACGAGATCACACTGGAGCAGGGTGGATCTTAAGTCTAATGCAACTGCTGTCCCTACAAAAGGAAATCTGGACACACAAAGTGTGCTAGTTTGAGTCTCTTGTGGACTCCAGAAAATCTTGTTCTTAAAGCAAGTCCATTCCTGTGCCTGTAAACCCACAGTAGGTGGGACCTTTTGATTAGATTCAGTTTAAGGGGAGTTTTGATTTGATCACTTTTATTAGATCGCTCAGTTAAGGGTCTTTGTTTAGATTACAGGCCCCAGGTGGGTCTTAATCCTCTTATTGAGGTCCTTTATAAATGGAGGAGATGGAGAAACCCTTAGAGGCTGAGAGATAGGTCCCAGAGGCTGCAATCAGCAGAGCACAGAGGCATGGAAAAAGGCCCCGAGAGGCTGAGAGGGACGAGGCCAGGAGGAGAGGGGAGACCAGCAGAGCCACCACCGTGCCCTGCCACGTGCCTGATCACCCACAGCCGAGCTCAGGGGGAAGCATCTTTCCATGACGCGGCCAACTTGGTGAGACAGCATCTCTGATGAAGCCTTGATTTGGACATTTTCACAGCCTCAGAACTGTAAGGCTGTAAGCTAATAAATCCCCATCGTAAAAGCTAACCCATTTCTGGCAGCCTTCAGCAAACTAAAAGAGAAGGCCGTGTGATGACCGGAGTGATGCATCTACAGGCCAAAGAAGGCCAAGCACTGCCAGAAAACACCAGAAGTGGGAAGAGGCAATGAAAGGTCCTCCCCTAGAGCCTTCAAAGAGAACAAGGTCCTGCTGACGCCTTGAGTTCGGACTTCTAGTCTCCTAGAACTAAGAGAGAAGAGAGCTGTTTAAGCTACCCAGTCTGTGGCACTTTGTTACAGCAGACCCAGGAGACTAACACAGCTCCGGAACAATCCATGCCAAGGTCACAGACACCACCCTCGGACGCCTCCCAGAAGAGAGCAGCCAGCTCCCCCCGGGTATTACTCTTGACTAAAATCCAAATTTTTGTAAACACAAGATTATTTTTAGCAGCTGTTATTGCCCTGTAGCCACCTCATTAGTTTTAGAACAAAATAATCACATTATATATGACTTGATCAGCTCATAAGATTATCGTTCACTCTAACAAATATCTACTGAGCGTGTCACCATGCGCTGTATCTTGCTCGGTACATTAACATTTTTTAAAAAATAATTGAATTAGCTAATGATCACACATCCTCTGACTTCATTTACTTTTAAATGTGTTTAATTTTCCCACAAATGGAGCTAGAAGCTTCCAAACTTAGCATTTTTGCCAGGTTGAGACAAGCAGCAAAAATGTGAAAACAAGAGAAACCGTGAACATCAGGCCTCACACACAAGGATTCAACGCCCAGCTCTCAGCCAAACCTCTAACGAGGAGGAGGGTGTGCTGGCTCGGAGGACCCCAGCAAAGCATGTTCTTCATCTCACCCATCCCTGTGGGTGTAGACCTATGGCCGTAAGAGCTCTTCAAGATGTTACTTCAGTTAAAGCGTGGCCCAGATGAACCGGGTTGGGCCTTAATCCAGATTACAGGAACCCTTTTTAAACAGAGCAGAAAAAGCCAGAGGGGGCAGCCAGAAGCCGAAGTCCGTGGAACCGAGAAGCCAGGAGAGGCCGCCGTGCGCACTGCCACGTGACAGAAAAGCCAGGACCAAGGATCGCCGGCCGCCAGCCCCAGAACGCCAGTCTTCTGGGAGACAGCATCACCTTACTGAGGCATCAGTTTTGGACTTCTCCTAGCCTCAAATCCGCAAGCCAATAAATTCCCATTGTGGGGAGTGGGTACAGCTCAGTGGTCGAGTGCGTTTCCCGTGTACAAGGTCCCAGGTTCAATTCCCAGTACCTCTTATAAATAAATTTAAAATTAATTAATTAATTCCCATTGGTTAAGCCAACCCATCGCATGGTATTTGCTTTAGTGGGTAAGTAGGGTAACAGGAGCTGCCTTCATAGCACTTACAGGTGCCATTTCTGAACAGTGCATATATACCCATCCTCTTGTCTCTCTGTATCGTATTTATTCCCATTACTAAATTGAGGAAACTGAAGCACAGAAAGATAGGATGACTTGTCAATCAGGTTCACGGACGTAGGGAGTGACGTAGTCAGAATTTGAACCCAGGCAGCCTGACTTCAGAGTCTGGACTCTCCAAGGCTTGTGCTCCTGCTCTTTTTTTTTTTTTTTTTTTTTTTAAAGATTTTATTTATTTATTAATTTAACCCCCCCTTGCTGCTTGTGCTCGCTGGGTCAGCTAACCACGCCGTGCGGGCGGCTTGCCTTCACCAGGAGGCCCCGGGAACCGAACCCGGGGCCTCCCATATGGTAAACGGGAGCCCTACTGATTGAGCCACAGCCGCTTCCAATGTGCTCCTGCTCTTATGCACAGCTCAGCAACAGATGAATGGATGAACAGAACGTGGTCCACCCGTACAAGGGAAGCCCATTCAGCCACAGAGAGGAATGAAGCCTGATACCTGCTGCAGCCGTGGGTGAACCTTGAGGACTTTGTGCTGAGTGGAATAAGCCAGGCACAAGTGGACATGATCGCACTGATCTGAAAGGTCTAGAATAGGCAAATCTGCAGAGATAGGAAGTAGATTAGTGGTTACCACGGGTACGGGCAATGGGGAATTTCTGCTAATTGGCGCAGGGTTTCTGTTGTGGGTGATGAAAACATTTTGGCAACGGATGGTGATGATGGAGGCACAGCGCTGCGAATGTAGCTCCTTCCTGCCGTGAAGAGTGCACTTGAGAGTGGCTGAAATGGGAGATTTCATGTTATATATGCTAAAAAAACAAAAACAAAAAAAACAGCAGGAGGAAATCCACGTGTGACCAGATGCTGAAGCACCCTTCTCTCGAGTCTGAAAGTCGCAGTGCTCCCGGAGCGGGCTTCTACTCAGCAGGGGCAAGGATGCACCCCGGCACTCGCCACAACTGGCTACACCCCAAAACCATGGTACAGGTGGCTGACAAGCAGGGCAGAGACTGCCCAGTCCCACCATAGAAAGCTCAGTATCAGGCAAAGTTAAACCCAGGGCAAGTTACCAGGAGAAGCAAAGAAACTCTGAGCACAAAATTCAAGATGGCGGTGACGCACGGCACGGAGATGAAGGGGACCCCGGGAGAGAGGGCAAAGGTACCTAGTACCACGGGCACTTTTTAAAAATCCTTCTTTAAACTGTACATACGTATGCTCTTTTGTACTTGAAACGTTTCATGATATGTTTTCGTAAGGACAGGGTTCTCGAGCAGGAGGGAGCTAGGTAGAAGAAAACATATTCAGTCCCTCATAGGTTCCAGGACTCTCACGTGTTAAATGATTATGGAGACAAGCAACAAAGCACGAGAATAAGAGAAACCACCAGCACCAAGCCCTGCACACAGGAGTCTCCCCCCAGTTCTCACCCAGATCTGTCGGTATTACGTGCTCATGCTCGTTTCAGGGACTCATTTTTAAAAGGCACAGGTGGTAATAACAGAACACTTTAAATGGCCACCTCTGTAAGAACGTTCCGGAGAGCATAGCATGTCCTACAAATATATTTATTTTAAGAGTTGGCTTTTACCAGAGGCTGCCAAACTGCAGCCAGTAGGCCAGACCTATTTTTATAGTTTTAGTGGCACACGGACATACCTACTTGTTTACTTACAAGCTGTCAGTGATAGCCGAGTAGTTTCCACAAGGACTGTCTGGCTCACAAAGCCTGAAAGAGTGACTCTTTAGAATTTTACAGAAAAAGTTTGCTGACCCCTGATTCAAACTTATTTCCAATGATTAACAAAATTTCATAATTTTTTAAATATTTTCAAGACATGGGGGACTTAGGATTTGGGTAACGTCAGGAACACAAAATATGCTTTTCAACATTTTCTTTTTCCAGCTCTCTCAGAATCAGGCAAGGAAAGTAAACTAACCTCTTTCCATTTCTCCTGGATCTATGGAGCAAAAATGTGTCCAAGTCCTGGCTTCGGCCTGTTGGTGTTTCTCACTCACTCCACCTCAAGGGGACGTAACTTTTGTGCAAACCCTCCTATTCAGTTCTTTAAACTCAACTTGACCTACGCCCTTCGAATTTCACTCTCAGCTTCACTGGCTGGAAAACCACTGAGGTCCGGGGGGGTGGGGATCACAGCCAGAAGGAGACCTTTGCCCAGTGTCCTTGCCTGGCCCCTTCCTGAATTGTTGGGAACAGCATCTACTGGTTAAAGCAAGCAGAGTGCAGATGGTCCGTGAGCGTCATTTATTAAGTGGGGGAGGTCCCCCCCCTTTCCTCCCAGTGGCACAGCCTTGCCCCACAGGCACTAACACCTGCCGTCTCTTCACCCAGACACCTGAATCACTCCCCTGGCGAATGCCAGCTTCCCGGGGAGCCAGAGGCAGACCCAGCCGAGCAGCTGTGTGAGGCCAAGCTGCGCCTGCAGAACATTCTCCACTGGTTATCATCTCCCCGGGTGCCTCTAAACAGGCTGAGCGAGGCAGCCACCCCCAGGGGCGCGTCATAAGAATTAAATATATTGTGCAGCAGGGAATTTAGGGCCACCGGGCACCTGTCTCTGATTACATGGCACCTGTCAAATGAGACCTTTTCCACTAACCAGCAGGAGGATTTTCACAGCTGCCTGGCTGAGCTTCTCTCCACCCCCACCCCCACCCCCACCCCGGCTATGACTCAGCACACTGGTGTCCCCAGCACACGTCAGACAACAAAAGCCAGGCACCAAGTACCTGGAAGGGTGTGTGCCCAGCCAGGTGGAAATAAGCCCCCGGCCCAGCTCTCAGCCCAGCTTCCCCCTCCGATGGTGCCCCGACGACAGACATGCAAGCACTCGTGGGCCCTTGGCCAGCTCACGAGACACTTTCTCAGGGGCTGTGGCATGCAACTTCTTAAAATAATCTTGCGGTGGCAGCGGGGGAGGCATTACTGACACCCCATTGTCCAGCTCAAGGTCACGGAGCTAAAGGGAGGCCAGTGACCCAGGCACTGTCTCTCTAGAGTGCAGGAAGAATCTGCAGGTGTGCCGAATAAACTTCACGGGGTTGTTGAAATTGGTTTAACAAAGTTTAAGGGAAGCGGCTATGGCTCAATTGGTTGGCTCCCGTTTACCATATGGGAGGCCCCGGGTTCAATTCACCGTGCAAGTCGGCCTGCACGGCGGTGAGCTGACACAGCAAGATGACGCAACAAAGGGAGACAAGCAGACATAGAAACATGCACAGCAAATGGACACAGAGAGCACAAGCAGCAAGAAGGGGATAAATAAATATGAATAAATGTTTAAAAAAGAAAGTTGAGGGAAGCGGCTGTGGCTCGGTCAGTAGGGCTCCCGTTTACCGTATGGGAGACCCCGGGTTCGGTTCCCGGGGCCTCCTGGTGAGGGCGGGCCCGCCCGCACTGCGTGGTTGGCTGGCCCGGCGAGCACAAGCAGCAAGGGGGGGATAAATGAATAAATAAAATAAAAATCTTTAAAAAAATAAAAATAAAAATAAAAAAGAAAGTTGAAGGCTGGAAGAAGACTGAAAGCGCAGGTCAAAGCGATGGCATAGAAGCTAAGCCACCAGCAAGCTGCGCCAGGGCCACCTCCAACCTGTTCTGTTTTTCTAAATAAAGTTTTATTGGAACAAAGCCAGGCCGATTTGTTGGCGTATTTTTCTATGGTTGCTTTCACACTACAACAGCAGAGCTGAGTAGGTGCAACAGAGACTATATGGCCTGCAAAGCCTAAAATATTCAGTCTGGCCCTCTGGACAAGTTTCCAGACTTCTGATGTACTGACAACTGAGAAAGGAACCTGAGGTTAAAGGCACTGCTGTGTGTCTGGAAAAAAGCACAAGGGCAAGGACAGACAGCAGGGTCCTAGAGCTGGCTGGGACGCACCGCCTTCCTGACCGCAGGCAGAATGACAGAACGAAGCAGGCCCAGAGGCAGGCACCCTCCACGGGAGGCTTGGCATGCCCATGACATGAAGTTGTGCGGAAAGGGATGTCAGAGCCCAAGGAGGCGCAGGGGTTCACGGGGAGCTTCCAGGACACAATCCCTACTCGGCCAGGCGGGAGGCTGAGAGGCCGAGGCCCTAACTGCTTTGCAATCAACCCACTTGCCCGGTGTTCTGGAAGGCTGCGCCCCCAAACGACTGCTCCAGGCAGAGACCTCCCACCTTGACTAGGAATGAAGCAGCAAGTTGAGTCTGATGTCCAGCTCGAATCCCTAAGGCTGCTGCCGCCCCTAGATTTCCTTGCAACTTACCTGAAAATAGCACTTAGAATCGAATCATTCTAACACCAAGGAAAATAAAGACTAAGAAATGGGGGGAAAACACTGGAGAAATCTAATCAACCCTGAAGTGCTCTGTGCTTCGTGTGCATCCTCTGCTCACACTTCCACTTTGCAGATATTCTTACAGTTGTGGAAAGTGTGGCCAACACATGAATTTAAGCAGACCAGAGTGAAACTTGAAAAATGGACCTTCAATTCTTGGCTAGAGCCTGAAATAAGAAAAAGGGGAAGAAGAATCCCTTTCTTTGCCAGTGTCCTATCACGTTCACGCGGGACTGTTAGAGGTTGAATTGAGTCCCTCAAAAAGATCTGCCCAAGCCCTCACTCCCGGCACCGGTGAAGGTGACATTTGAAAACAGGGTCTCTGCTGAGCTGACTGGTTCAGGCGAGCTCAGACCGGAGCACAGTGGCCTGACCCCGGGTGACTGGTTGCTTACAAAAAGAGAACTCTAGACGGACAAACTCCAAGGACTGCCGGCAAGAGACGAGCAGGAGCCCCACACAGACCTCGGAGGGAGCGCGCCCTGCCGGCACCCTGGCTTGCAATGTCCAGTTCCAGAACTGTGAGAGAATGTGCTTCTGTTGTTTAAAGCCACCAGTCTGTGGTCATTTGGAGACTAAGACAGTTGAAACCAGATCCACAGCATCTGGCCCATTCATGACAAAATTAGAAGGTGGCAGGGGTTATTCTCTCAACAGAGATTAACTGAACTGCTACTTAGTTCCGTGCTTGACCCTGAACTCAAGAAGGCGAACAAGAAAAAGCTCATGTCCTCAGGAGCTCCTGGGCTAAGACAGACGGGCCTTCCCAGGTCTCTGATCTGATAATCTACACAAGACTGGAAGGCCCTGGAGGGCAGGGGCCAGTTTATAGGTCGGCTGAATGCCTGGGATCACTTCGGTTAGAGAAAGCAAGTCAGGTGACTTGTGCAACACGACGTAATCTAGACTGCTTCTGCACCAAGGCTCCGGGCTCCAGAGGAAAAGTGTTGTGAATATTTTGGTCTTGCTTCTTCTCCTACAGGCATTCCTGGAAATTACATTGCTGCACTCCTGTATCACTGCTCTCCCACCCTGCGTGGGAGAAACCTGTGCCCAGGTTTCACCTGCTCCACATGGGGAACTGTCCCCCCACATTCTAGGGGGAGATGGCCACCCACCCCAGGGACAGGACGGGCATGGGACAAGGTGGGGCCAAGGACAAGGTGGGGCCAAGGACTGCACGCCTTCCCAGGGCTGACTGGGTGCAGCCCGAGGGCAGGTGGGCTTCCCGCCCCCAGGCGATGCTGTGAGCCCAGGGACCCTGGGTACTCACAGGGGGAGGGGGTCATAGCAACGCGGCCCTCAGAGGCCAGCTCCTTCCCCACTCAGAGCTGCAACTCTTTCTCCACACTGGAAATAAAGAGGATTTCTTCTCTCTTCCGCCCCTTCACGTGCAGGGCTCCAGGCCCTGGCTTTTGACGGGGTTGGGGAGTTTTCGGTGGTTTTGTTGCTGGGTTCTCGGCAAGGGCTGAACTGGAGACGGGCCGTTCACAGGCATCTCTGGGGGGTTAGGACCCCACATGCCTGCTGGGAGACGGACACCAGGACCAGGGTGCCCCTGAAAGGGCACCGCCCTGCCCACCCTCACCCCAATGGCTCTGCTTCCCTCCTGTCACGGCTGCAAGGAGAACTGCAATGCTTGCGCTAGCATGCAAGGCTCTCCATGTGAAAAGAAACGCAGCTTGAAAGGAGAGGCTGAGGCAAGGAAGACGGGTCTCTGTGTGGCCATGGCCACTCTGACGCTGCTCTTTAACCTTTGCAGCGGTGCTGCCTCCACCACCAGTGGCCAGAGAGGCACCGAACGCCCCCCTCAGCTCACCACACTTTCATTCTAGCCACACCAGCCACCTTCTCCTCCTCCACTCCTAGCCATCGTACATGCTGATCCCTCTGCCGTTCCACACCCTTCCCGGTAACTCCAGCTCATCCTCCAGCTCTGAGCTCAGGAGCCTCCTTGACCCCAGAGCAGGTCTGCTCCCCATCACACACTCCAACGGCTCCTCCTCCTTCCAGGGAGACCAGAGGTCAGATGTCCACTGCCTGGCTGTGCTGGGTCCTCCTGAGGGCACTCCCAGCCGTCCCCAAACAAATGAATGAACGAAACACATGCGCCACTTTCACATTATTCCACATAAAAAGAGGCAAAGGGAAAACCACAAGTCTCTGTCCTCACACTGACTCCCCCAAAGGTCATTAAACCTTGTTCTGGAGTGACCTTGGGAGCCCATGTGGCAGTCTGAAATTCCTTTATGAACCCCAAAAAGAGAACAATTATGTCTGTGAACTAAATCCATTCCTGTGGGCGTAAGACCCTTTCAAATGGACGACATCATCAGGCGTGCCTCAGGCTGCGTCTCTGCCCTCTTGCTGGCTCTGAAATAAATGGAGACACACAGGAAAGGGAGCTCTGCTGTCTCTGAGCCTGCCACGTGAGAGGAGGAGAGGCTCAGATAGCTGAGGCCCCGGGAGAGACACATGCCTGATAGCTCACAGCGGAACTCAGGAAGAAAGCGGAGCCCCTGAGCCTGACAGAGGCGGCCTGGTAAGAGTCACGCCCTAGCTGCCCACAGCTGAGCTGCAGGAGACGGCACGGCCAGCGGGGAGGCAGACACCAGGCAGAGACGCCCGCCATCTTGCTTCACCTCGAGGCTGCTGGCCTTGGTGGGAAAGCACCTCTCATGGTGCCTTGAGTTGGACTTTTCGTGGTCTTGGAACTGTGAGTTTTTATCCTAAATAAATCCCCTTTATAAAAGCCAACCCATTTCTGGTCCTTTGCATCAGCAGCCCCTTCGGCAAACGAAAACAGCCCTGAGTGCTTCCCTGCACTTAAAGCTGTCATGGTATTGCCGCAAGCTGAGCCTCCCAAGAAATCTCTGAGGGAGGCAGGGCAGGCCTCCCCGTGCCCCTTTTATAGACGAGGAAACTGCGGCTGACAGTGACAACGACCACACAGGGTGACTGCGCAGCGAGTGCATCTTGGGCCCAGGCTCAGTGGGCCTCTCCTTTCTCTCCTTGAGTTTCCCCATCTGCAAAATGGGATCACAATAGAACTGTGCAGTAAGGAATTTGGCCTCCACTAAGAAGAGATCAGGCCTTTCTCCCAGCTCGTGGGGGTGACCTCTAAACCCTTGGGATTCCCTGCTAGGAGGGTCTTGGGAGTCTTGGTGGGACCACACCTGATGGTCTGTGCTAAGGAGGGACCCGGGTGGGGATGGCCACATTAGCATCTTTGGGTGGGAGCTGGTCACACTGGAAGGACCAAGCAGGAGTCGAGGGCTGGGGCTTGAGCCAGGGGAGAGCAGCCCGACCTCCAGGGAGGGAGGGGGCTGGAGATGGATGTCAACCACGTGGGCATCGATTCAAGTCCTGCCAACACGATGAAACACCAGTAAAAACTGGAAACCGGAAGCTCAGCTGAGCCTCCTGGGCTGGCTGTGCATACTCCATGTGCTGCTATACACCAGTGCCGGAAGAACAGCTCGTACCTGAGGGCAGAAAGCTCCACGCTGGGGGCCGCCCCAGGCCTTGCCCTGTGTGCCTCTCCTTGGGCATCGATCCACTCTCACAAAATCCTACGTGCAGCACCTCCCCGAGTTCCATAAGGCATTCCAGTGAATTACCGAACCTGGGATGGTGTGGGAACCCCCCGAACTTACAGCTGGGGTCAGAAGTCGTGAGCCGACTTGGCAAGCTGGAGGGCAGTGCCCTTGACCTCGAGTATGGCCACCTACAGGGAAGTCCCTCCCCCACGGGGGTCAGAGAAACAGCTCGATAAATGGGAGGAAAGAGACAAACAGCACCTGCCGTGCCCGGGGCCCTCCCTAAGGGACAGGCTCTGCGCCAAACCCTTTCTGTCGTGACCACGTTTAATCCTCCAAACCATCTGGTCACTGGGCTGCTGCTCTCGCCCTCGCCCTCGCCCTCCTGATAAGGAGGCCCCGTCAGCAGACCCTGGCTCCCAGTTCCTGTCCCTGCCTCTCTCCACTGCCCCGGGCCAGCGCACGCAGAGGCCGTGAGAAGGCCCCGAGGCTCCCGGGGACTCTCCGAGGCCCTCCCGCGGTGGGCGCCACACTCCGGCTAAGCACAGAAATCCACTAAGGGACCACTGAGCGCCCCGGGAGCCAGGGGGGCCGCAGAAGGAGACGAGGTGTGATGGAGGACACCTGGCCGGGCGTGGTGACTGGACCACGGCCCAGTGCAGACACCCAGGGGGCCACTTAGGGGCTGACTTTCCACCCACCTCGGAGGCTCAGGCTCACCCTTTCTTCCTGCAGCCAGGAGCCCCCACCCGCCAAGCCCCAGCCAGAGGCACATCCTCACCCCACCCCACATACACCAGGTGTCAGCAACTCAGAATCAGGGACGTCCAAAGATGAGGGTGACGTGGGTCTCGGGGTGCCGAGGCAGAGCTCTGACATCCCAGAACAGAACAGTCCTGATCCCGGCGAGGAAGAGAGGCAAGCGGGCAGCAGCGAGGCCCACGTGCAGGAAAGACGGCAGCACTCAGCAAACTCGGAGCACAGGGAAGCAGGTCTCTCCACAACAGCAACCAAAAGAACGTTTAACCAAGGAGGTGCAAGGCTCGTACACTGAAAACTACAAAACACTGCTGAAAGGAAGGACAGACCTAAATAAATGGAAAGACAGCCCGTGCACATAAATCGGAATCCACAGACGGGATGCAATCGCTATCAAAATCCCAACGACCTTTTTGCACAAATGGAAAAGCTGATTCTCAAATTCATAGGCAACTGCAAGGGGCCCCGAATAGCCAAAACAATTTGAAAAAGAAAAACAAAGTTGAGGGACTGTGATGGTTGGAAGCTTTATGGACCCCAGAAAAGCATGTCTTAAAGCCAATCCATTCCTGGTGAGTGTGAACCTATTGTAGGCAGGGCCTCTGGATTAGGTGACTTCAGGAAGGCGTGGCCCAGGGTGGGTCTTAATCCACTTAGTGGGGTCCTTTTTTTTTTTTTTTTTTTTTAAAGATTTTATTTATTTATTCATTTATCCCCCCCTTGCTGCTTGTGCTCGCTGGGTCAGCTAACCACGCCGTGCGGGCGGGCTTGCCTTCACCAGGAGGCCCCGGGAACCGAACCCAGGGCCTCCCATATGGCAAACGGGGAGCCCTACTGATTGAGCCACAGCCGCTTCCCTACTGGGGTCCTTTATAAGAGAATGAAATTCAGAGGAACAAGAAGCTGAAGCAACAAAGCCCAGAAGAGAGAGGAGAGACCAGCAGACACCGCCATGTGCTTCGCCATATGACAGAGGAGTCCAGGATCGCCGGCAGCCAGTCCTCGGAGAGAAAGCATCACCTGATGATGCCTTGATTTGGGCATTTTCATGGCCTCAGGACTGTACGGCTGTAAGCTAATAAATCCCCATGGTAAAAGCCAGCCCGTTCCTGGCCCATTGCTTTCAGCAGCTTAGCAAACTAAAACAGGGACTCACACGTTTCAATTTCAAAGCTTATTACAAAGGTACAGTAATGAGAGTGTGGCACTGGCATAGAGACCAAAGGAACAGAATTGAGAGTCCAGAAACAAACCCTCACATCTATGGCTAATGGATTTTCAACAAGGGTGCCAAGTCCACCAAAATGAGGCAAGAGTCAGAGGAGGGGCAGCAGCCCATCAGCACCAGGAGGGCAGGGTCAGCGGCCAGGCAGGGCCACTCCGTGGGCCTCCCTCACCCCCAGCCCCAGCCCAGTCTCAGGAGGAGCTCAGGAAGTGCTGGGAGAGCAGATGACTGTGGAGGGTCTGTGTTTGTGTCCACCTGGGCAGGCTGCAGCACCCAGTTATGAAATGCAGCACTATGCTGAGTGGCCCAATACTTGAGATCAGCCTCTGACCACACAGACACTCCCATCCATCGCTGCTGTTTCTTGGAGGACTTTGGTGGATGCAGACTGGATGTCGAGATGACCAAACGACTGACGAGTAATAAATAAGCGAGCGAACAAGCGAGAGCTCAGAACCCAGGTTTGAGCCTCTGGCACCAGACCCAAAACAATATTCCCCGGAAGTCCTTAAGTCCTTGACATCCGCAGCTCACTTTTCCTCCTTGCGGTCCCTCGAAGCAATGTTTTACAAGCTATCGTCGTGACTCAGTGTGTCACAAAAGCAGTTTAGTCGGCTGTGACCTGCAGGCTTTTAATGAAATGAAAGAGAACAGAAAAGGCCAGTGTGCGCTACAGAGCGTCAAGCATTGCTATGTGAAGCTACGTGTCTATTTATGGGGAAGGAGGAAATAGGGAAATGCATGCTTCAACTGGGATTTCCAGGCAAAATGTGTTTCCTGCCACGGGTCGAGCTCAAAAACAAAGTTTAACGGCCGCTGACTCAGTTCCAACGTTCTTGACCGGTCTGGGGCCCTGTGACAATCAGATCAAAGCCTCCCTCCGAAAGGCAAAGGTCAGACAAAACGGAGCACACAGTGCCTGGGAGCTCTGCGCGCTCACCGCAGCACGACGTGCTCAAATAAGACGGCTGTGTTCAGCCCCCGGCCAGCAGCCGGCCAGCAGAGCGCTCGAGGGGACCGTGGACGGGAACAAGGAGAACGGGGAGGGGAGGAAGGAAGACGACGAGGCAATCCCACGCCTGGGCTCCCCCATCCTCACCCATCTGGAAAGGATCCCATCTTGGAAATGGAAAAGGAACACCAGCTCTCAGCAGCCCATTTTTCTAAAAGAACTGTAGGGAGATATAATTCACACACCATGCAATTCATCCATAAAGTGTGCACTTCGACGCCTTCTAGAATAGACACAGAGTTGTGCAGCCATTACCACAATCAATTTTAGAACCTTTTCATTTCCCCCAAAAAGAAACCCCATACCCATTAGCTGTCGTGCCCCTTCCCTCCCATGCCGCTCCCCGCCCCCTCTCAGCTGCTGGCAACTACTCATCTGCTTTCTGTCCCTATGGATCTGCCCGTTCTGGACACTTCACGTCAACGCAATCACAAAACACAGCCTTCCGCGACTGGCTGCTTTCATTTAGCGCCATGTTTTCAGGACTCACCCATGGGGCAGCGTGTATCGGTACTTCACTGCCCTTTACGCCCCAACAATATTCCATTGCATGGATAGACCAGATTCTGTTTATTCGTCAGCTGATGGACCTTTGGGTCGTTTCCACTTTGCAGCAATTATGAATGAATAGCAGAGTAGGCTTGTAGACCTCAGACAAACGCAAGTGATCAAGCCAGTTTACTATCTGCAAAAATAACGATAATCCTTTTTCCGGAGGGTCTTCTAGACAATAAAATTAAAAGCCACTCAAAAGCAAGGCTCTAAGAAATAAAAACTAAATAATAATTGTAGAAACATGTCCTTGAAATGAGACCAAAAAAAAAAAAGCCAGCTGCACACAATAAAATTGAAATTCTCGTGTGGAGTGCTCCAACAAAATTTCAAATCATTAAAATCTCATTATCCTAATAATATGTTTTCTAGACAAATTTAACTAAAACAGTCTCTTCCCCTAACAAACTGCAGACGTCCTCAAGTGGCAGCACAGGACATCTGAAGGCAACAGCACAGCTCCCGGGGTGCCCTGCTTCCCCATCCTGCTTCTGCGAAGCTTTGAAGCTGTAAACCCTGGGCCACATCGGCCCACAGGTGGAAATCACAATTTACCTAAGGGATGAACCTTTCCAGGCCATGAGCTCCAGTTCCTTCAGGTGAGTTCTTTCTCCCAAGTTTTTTAAATTGGAAGCAACTATTCAAATATGTCACAACGGTCTCCTTACACCTCTCCTATTTCTGTCCTTTTTCTCACCGCCCCTCTCACTGGTCTCCATTCCTGGACCCTACCTTCCCCATGAAGTAGGGGTGGGACAGGTGTAGTACAAAGACAACGTGCAAAGGAGAATAAGAACAAGAGCCAACACCTATGCAGGGCTCATTACAAGCCAAAACCAGTTGTTTCTCCCCAAAATTTTATTATTAAAATTTTCCAACATATGGAGATGTCCAAAGAACTTGTCAGGGAACATCTGTCCACCAACAGCCTGTCCTTGTTTTATCACCCATCCTTCCATCCCTCTCTCCATCCAACCATCCCACTGTATCAGTGTCCGACTGCTGCCGTAACAAACGACCACAAGCTGAATGGCGTAAAACAACACAAAGTTCTTATCTTACCACTCTGGAGCTCCAAAGTCTGATATGGGTTCTACTGGCTCAAACCAAGGTCTTGGCGGGGCTGTGTTCCTTCTGGAGATTCCAGAAGATACTGCATTTCCTTGCCTCTTCTAGCTTCTAAAGGCCGCCTACGTTCCTTGGCTCATGGCGCCATGTCACGCCGACATCTACTTCCTCAACACATCTCCTTCTCTGACATTGACCCTGTCTTCGTTTTAGAGGGACTCCTGTAATGGCATCAGGTCCACCGGGAAAACCAGGATAACCTTCCATCACAGATGCCTTAAATCACCTCTGCAAAGTCCCTTTTCCCATGTAAGGTGACAGCTTCACAGATTCCAGGGATTCGCACGAATTTGGGGGGCCATTATTCTGCATAATACCCCATCTTATTTTTTATGCGTTTCTTTTTTTTTTTTTTTTTTTTTTTTGCAGGGTTTTGATACTTTTTCTTTTTCTTTTTGGCTTCTGCAATGACATTTCACTAAGTTATTAACTTTATTAACCTGCAATAATCCTAATTTTGAAGTAGAAAATAAAAATTCTCCCAATAGGTCAGAAACATGGTTTGCTTTGCTCAAAATATTCTCTGAGTGCTAAGATGTAAACTTCTGAGTCACCATCAACAGACACAACTCCAACTAGTAACATGATATACAGCAATCAATGTTTTGAAAAAAGCAAATTTGTCTCCTGGTTACAATTTTTAGAAAAGGTCTACTAGAGTTCAGTATTTATTTGTAGATGAAATGTGCATACAATGGAACGTATAAATCTGGGGCGCATAGTCAATGAGTTCTGACACAGGCTGGCATCCATGCAACTCAAACCCCATCAAGACACAGAGCATTTTTGTAATAACAGCAATTGCCCCCTGCCCCTTCCCAGGCCATGCCCGCCCCCACGCCCACCCCAGAGGCTACCGGCATCCAGCTCAATTTGTCTGTCGTAAGACTTCACCGAAACGGAACCGCACGTGCTCTGGGAGCCTGGCGTCCTCGGCGCTGCACGGCGCGTCCTGCGGCTTCGTCCTCTTACTGCTGGGCAGCATTTGTGTGGGATGACGCTACCTCCGTCCGATGAGCCGCTGTCCTCCCGGGGGTCACGCAGGCTGCCCCCGGCTCAGCTGCTCTGAACCCCCGGCACCGCCCTCTCGTGGGCATCGATGCCAGGCCTCTTGAGTAAACGCCTAAAACTGACACTGCCAGAAATGGGGGTGGGGGCAGGAAAGGACACTACGGAGCCGACTTCCCAAGAGAAGAGAGCGCAGCACCTTGCAGCCTCCAGGCACGCAGGCGCGTTCCGGCTGCTCCACAACCCTGCCAGGCGTCCACGCCGTCGGCGTTTCTCGTGCCAGGCGTCCCGTGGGTCTGGGCACCTCCCCTGGGGCTCTGACTTGCATTTCACGCGTCACTGGTGCTGCCGAGCACTTTTTCACGGGTGTTCCTGGCCATCCACGTATCTTCTTTTCTGAAGCGTCTCTAACCTTCCACCCACTCTTTTATCGCGCTGTTCCTTCTCATTATCAAGTCACAGGAGTCCTTTATCAGATAGTGTTTTGTGGACATTTTCTCCCAGTCGGTGGCTTGTCCCGGCTTCATTTCATTTAATAACTCACTTCATTCCCCAATGGCCCTATGAGTTAAGTACTCTTTACAGAAGAGGAAATTGAGGCACAGGACTTGGAAGTACCTTCCTCAGGTGCCCTCTGGGCCCCAAATCGGTGGCCCTAACCACTATGCTAGACAGCCCGTGCTCACTAAGCAAACACACAAGGACGCCTTAGTGACCAGACGATGTGCCTTAGCCTCACCTCCCAGGGAATAACTCGCTGAGTCCCACACCCCACCCACCCAGGCTGCCGGAGGGTCAGCACTGAGCCATAACCTGTGCAGAAACGGGCATGGCGCCAAGGGCGGGAAAAGAGGGCCCCACCCTGCCTGGAATACAGGGAACAGCGGAGGAGATCCTGGGCTGGGCAGGAAGGGAAGGAAGGCCCCGTGGCCAGACCCGAAGGCCCAGAGCCGGGCAGGTGAGACGGGCCAGTGAGAAACCGGGTCCCGGGGCATCGTGAAGCCGCCGGAGTTCTGTCTTCTTTCTGTAAATGCCAACAAGTCCATGCGGCACAAGATGGCCTGATTTGTTTCCTGCAGAGCATCCTCCTCCCTCGGGGCCGAGTGCGCTGGCCATGCGGGGAGGAGAAGACCGCGGCCGCGAGCCAGCCGGGAAGCTGGCCTGCATCTGCCTCACGCGTCCAGTGCAGCCAGAGCCACGCCTGGGTTTAAACTCAGGCCTGTCACCTGCAGCAAGACACTGCCCCTGGCCGAGCCTCTTCCCAGCCCGGGAGAGGATCCGCCAGGTGGTAAGAGAGCGCAGCACGGCGCCCAGACGCCAAGGAGGGCCAGAAAGGCTTACCAGCTGGTGCGGCTGTCCACGCCACCCCAGCTCTTTTCTAACCTTCACATCCTCGCTTCTCAGATGGCCCTCCATTAGGCTCAGATATTTCAAGCATGCGTTTGTGCGGGTCGCCCTTGAAAAGACAAAGCACATTAATTTTCCCAAAAAAAAAAAAAGAAGAATGAAGAGATACTTCAAATTAAGCTTTGGGGAAAATGTCCCTGAAATCCCATTTATACCAAAAATTCATTTCTTTACCACCAGTCATGTGAGGCACGGCCCCAGCTTCCCTTCTCCAACCTGCTCAATCAACCATGGCAAACAGGAGGCCGAGGGAGCTGTGCCGGCCTCCGCAGGCCTGAGGATGCTCCAGCCACGTGTTTGAAGTGGCCTCCTGGACACCTCGAGCTTACTTTATAAGCAGCAAACAATGTGGGGCAGACACACTTCAACTTAAACGACAGGTATCCAGATTCAGGCAAGAAATACGAGTCCTAAATTTTATGACACTTTTGTACTCTCTTTTAATACTCATTAACAGTCGTCAACGATTAAGATACCAACTCGGGGAAACTAACATTATTGACAGATTCTGGCTGAGTAGCAAGTAAGGGCTCAAAATCCAGAACCAAAAGCATCTTTCAAAATAGCTAAGCTCTAAATGAGCATACTCATGTGCTCATAAATGAGCCAACTCCTACCACATAAGCACAAGAATACTGCTCAGAGTTTGTCTAAGGCTCTCTGGTTCCTTGGGGCTGGTGAGGAAGCACCTGGGGCGGGAGGGGCAGAATGCCTCCTGATACCTGGTACCTGCCCTGAGACTGGTCTCAGCTTCCCAACACCTTCTGGCTGGAAACACCTGCTGCTCTGCAAGCACAACCTGCAGCCTGTGTAGGTGTGCACCTCAAGTGAGCCCAGGCAGTGCACCTCAAGCCCAAATAATGTAAAGGATTTATATAACTTTATTACCAACAGCCACCATGGGAAAGCAGCAGCTAGGAGTGTTGAGATGAGACAGGACCAGACTTAGAAGAGACTTCTGTTCTGGGGGTGACAATCGCACGGCAATTAACCCTCCACACACACTGCAGGCTTGCCTAATTGGTCCCAGCATTCTTTCCCCCTGAGCCAAGACACAGCCTCAGAATCCTTCTTAACACAGAGGCAGGTGGTCATAAATCACACTACCTGGCTCACCTGTCCTAGCACTGTTGGGGATTGAATCACATCAGTCACAAAAGGCATGTTCGTGTCTTCACCCACCCTCCTGTGGGTATGAACCCACTTATTAACGGGACTTTTGCAGGTGTTATTATTATCACTATCAGCTAACGTGTGGATTCTCTTGTGAGTAGTATCTTCAAAGGTCCTATTGAGATGAGACGAAATTGAAGCAGGGTAGGCCTTAATCCATATGGCTGAAGTCCTAAAAGGCAGAGGAAAAGAGACGCAGAAGGATCAGCCAGATAAGTCAGAGAAGCTCCAAAAAGTGACGGCCACGTGACAGAGGCTGGCCGGCACTGGACCTCTGCAGGCCTTGCTGACCCTGTGCTCCTGGACTTCAAGCCTCCGAAACCCTGAGACGATCAATTCCTGCTGTCTAAGCTGACCAGCGTGTGGCATTTGTCACAAGCAGCCCCAGCAAACTGAGACACACACTCCCCGCTCACTGGAGTCTGGTGGCCACGCTGGCAGGACCTCCTTTTCCCCTCGCACCACCTACAGAGGCTTAGAGAGACGAGGAGCAGGTCCAGGTCAGCCAGCCGCAGCGGGGCAAGGATGCACCCTGAGACCCGACCCCACCGCCTGGCTATGCGGCCGCCCAGGGAGAAGAGGCGACATTTCTGAGAACCCCCCAAGAAAAACTTACCAGCTCAGAAGTGCCGAGCTGGGACGCTGCCCCACTTCCTCACCTTACAAAGAAGGAAATGAGGTCCCAAAGCTTTAAATCTCAGAAGGGGAAACATGCAGCCTCCAGGGTGTGTCTGAGCCCCACCGCCCAGACCCTCCTACAGCGCCACAGGAGACTCCACTGGTTTCCCAGGGCTGATCAATTCTTCCTCGGATGCTGTGAGCCCCAGAAACCAGACAAGGCCAGAGCCTGCTGCTCAGTCCAGTTTCTTCTTGTAAGCAGAAAGATGTCTCTTATTTGAATGTGTGACACTGAGCAGTGCCACCAGGCTGCCAGAACTGACTGCCTTCCGTGTTTATGTCCTCCTACGCGGGCAGCAGTTAGTACAGGTGAGCAGATTAGGGTTTCTAATGCACTCCGAAACTTACTAACATGCTGCTCCCGTCTATATAATACAACAAGGAGCAAACAGACTCATTACGAGGTACAGTTTTTCACCTGAAACCTGAAACTTAAGGTGTGCAGCTAAGGCTAATTTTTTCTTAGGGTACATCTTTGATGTGATGGAGCCAACTATTTGAAAGCAAGAAGCCAGCTGGGTGGAGGCACCTGCCCTTTGCCAACAGCAGCAGGGGAGACGTCGTCACTCAAGAGCAGCTCTTTGAAAGAGCTCACAGCAGGCACTTTCCCACTCACAAGTTATAAACATCCCTTAATTATTCTGATGGCTGGACAGGGTGAGCAAAGCTACGCAACTTCTGGATGGGTGATAAATATTCATTCCTGGCACTTAAGGCAGGAATTCACATCGGAGCTCCTCCGAGTGCGGGGAGGGGGCTGCCAAGGCTATTTAACTCTGGGGCCACGTATGTGACCTGGGGCTGCCACAACAAAAAGCCACAAACCGGGTGACTTAAAGCAACAGAAAGGCGTCCTCTCTCTGTTCTGCAGGCCAGAAAGCCAAAATCAAGGGGTCAGCAAGGCCACGCCCCCTGTAAAGAGACTCCTTCCTGGCTGCTTCTTGGTCTGGAGGTTTTTCCAGCAATCCCTGGCGTCCCTCAGCTTCCAGGCGTGTCACTGCAATCTCTCCTCCGTCACATGCCGACTCCACCTCTGTGTCCGAATCTCCCTCTGCCTGTAAGCACACCATTCATGTGGGAGCAGAGACCCCTACCCCAGGCTGGCCTCACCTTAAGTACCCACATCTGCTAAGACTGTGCCTGAAAATAAGGTCACATTCATGGGTTAGGACGTGAACGTACCTTTTTTTGGGGAGGACACAATTCAAACCCTAACAGCAAGGTCTATGGAGAGCCAGCTGCTCTCCAGAAGACACGGCTCTGGCAAAGAAAGGCAAGGCACGTAAAAGGCACCTGGGTGGTACTTAGCACTCTTTGGGGGGCAAGAATCACTGTTTCCAGTTTCCAAGAGGTTTTAGTAGGCTGCCCAGGAAAAAAGGCTAAACTGATGTGACTACGTGCGCTTCGGTCTGAAATGCACGTCCCTCGTGCTACCCCCCAACGAGAGAATGCAGAGGTGGAACAAATGACGAGAACTGCTGGATTTGAAGATTATCATCAGAATAATAATCAAAGGAAATGTGACTCAGCCACACCAGGCTCCACTTGGAAGCCACTTCCTCTTAACCAGAGAAAGGAAAAACAGAATAGGAATTTCCAGAGCCCACCTCCCTAAAGGGTGTCTTATGATGCAGGAGCTGGGCAGCGTCACAGATGCCCTCGCTGTGCCGCTTCCTCGACCACGGTCTGTCCCCAGGACCGAGAAGGCCCCTGCTCAAAGAAGAGGGGCTTCGGTCTGGAGAAGGGTGCAGGGGCTGTGGAGAGCCTCCCTGCCCAGCGGCTCCAAACAGGACCCCCACAGACTCCTCTTCCAAAAGAACATTCTAAAAACCAGTCCCTCGCCTGCTTACATCATTTCACTTCTTACCAGCCTCCCTCCCCTTCTGGTCCAGAGTCCAACCGAACTTAACCAGATCAGCACTTCCCCTTGCAAGGGTCCTGCATTTCATCAAAGGGACCCGGTGGACAAACAAAATGCTGGGAAATGCAAAGCATTCCAAAAAAGGATAAGATCTCCCTGCCCAAAGGAGCCCAAACTCATTTGCAAATCCTTTCCTTATATCTCAACACAAAGAAAGAATCAGAGGGGCTTGTTAAGACCTGCCAGAAAACAATGTGTGGATGTCACCTCAAAGCCACTATTGTCCCAATCCGTTCCCTATGCATCTGAAGGCCACAGCCTGTCCTGAGCCCAGCCAAAAGGAATGCCGCCACTGTCCAGAGATGTTGGAATTCTGTTTTTATGCAAATTTTCTTTTAATTTTCAGAACAGCCTCCTGGGATCAAATAATTGAATGGTATACCCCCCAAAATTCAGGTCCACTGGGAACCCATGAAGCTGACCTTATCTGGAAATAGGGTCTTTGCAGATGCATTTAAGTTGAGATGAGGTCATCCTGGGGGGGCAGTTCCTAAATCCTCTGACACTGTCCTTACAAAAAGAGGAAAATCTGGACAGAGAGAGACAGGAGAAGAGAAAAGGCCGTGGGAGGGCAGATACAGAAACTGGAGGGCGCATCTAAAGCCAAGGAAGGCCACAGACGGGCGGCCACCCCGACAGCCACCAGAGAGGCCGGGGCGCGACTTCTGGCCGCCAGGGCTAGGAGCGCACCTGCCACCCCGCTGGCAGCCCCAGGAAACTCAGGCCATGTCCTCCGCCTCGAACCCCGTGTCTCAGAAACGCCCACTTCTTTCCTATCCTGCTGCCACTGAGCCAGATAAGGTCGACCTCAGCCTGCGCCCGAGATTCAGGCCCTGCTTGCTCCCCAGTCACCCCATTCCCATCCTTTCTCCACAATGCAGCTTCTGGAACTTTCTAAAGCATGTGACCAACCCCAAGCAGACCATCCTTGCTCAATAAGAGCTGAGGTGAGGCTCCTGCTACTTTCG
>JAKSZT010054301.1:7005085-7159787 GCA_026826555.1 Tolypeutes matacus | reverse complement strand
AAAAAAAAAAAAAAGAGAAGGCGGTGAGTTCCTCGCACTAGCATCTGCCATTGACAACCCTACTTCCCTTTACCCATTGCCTTACCCCCTGCAAGCCTAAGGGGCACCTCCTTCCGGTGTCCTGGGACAGCAGGGATGAGTCGGCCTCACCCTCTCCCTTCCTGTCCAGACTCACTGGGATTCGGGAGGACTTGGCTGCATCTCCCTTGAGCGTTCACAAGACAGACGGAAGCACAGAACCTTTCCGTTTCATCCCATAGCTTTCTGCCCCATTTCCTTTCACCCTTGGGAGGGGTGTGCCTAGGGCACATCCATCTCCCTCTCAAGACACTGAACCAAGAGCCCCAGATGCCTAGAGGGGGGCTCAGGGGCTTCCCTGCCTCCCCACACCCACTGGCCATCCAGCATTTTCCTGGAGCTCTTGGGACTCCTCGGGAAAGAAACGCCAGCCTTTGTCCTCCTCAGTGCGGCCATCTGGGGCTGGAGCAGCTTCGCGGCAGGGGCCATCCTGCCCACCGCGGGAGCCGAGCAGGCCCACCCACAGGTGCCAGGAGCACCTGCCCCAGCTGGCTGGCGTGGCCTGGGACAGCCTCACGCCCCGCTGAGAACCACTTGCCGAAACGGACTTGAGCAACCTTGGGTTTCCTCAGCTCTCGAACGGGAGGCACTCTGACCACGCAGGAAGCTGTGGGCACGCAATTAAATCACAGCACTGTTCACACCCGCCGCTGCCAAGGGGCAACGCGGCGTCCACACGCCCATCGCCCTCTGTGAAAGACGGGCCAGTGTGAAAGGAACACGCTGGAGCTAGCAGTTGGTGACCCAGGACTTTGAGCTTTCCCTCCTGTAAAGTGATTTAAAGAACCCAAAGGAAGCAGCGCCCCAGCCTTCAGTTCCCGGCACAGCCGCCCAGCGGCAGCCTGAGATCTGGTCCCCGGGGGCTCCCACATCTGGCTCACTCGTCCCTGCCCGACCCTCCACCCCTCATCTGTAAAGACAACTTGAGGCGAGTGGAAGTGGCTCAAGAGGTTGAGCACCTGCTTCCCACATGGGTGGTTCCAGGTTTGGTTCTCGGTGCCTCCTAGAAAAAAACAAAAACAAACAACAAGCAAAACAAATGAAAAAACCAACCCAGGGGAGCAGATGTGGCTCAGTGGTTGAGCGCCAGCTTCCCATATACGAGGTCCCGGGTTCAATCCCCGGCCCCAGTACCTCAAAAAAAAAAAAAAGACAACTTGGGACCAGAAACTTCCTTAATGGTTTCTTCAGAAAAGAGCAAGGGGAAGACCCTCCAGATTTGGCTCCTCTGTCTGCTGGTGTCGCGGCCTAGCTGCGACATTTCTGAGAAATCCTAATGCCGGTGACTGGCACTGGGGTCCAGGCACGGCGTGGAGGTGTCAGTGCGGGCAGCGACACACGCGGGGGCTCCTCGTGGCGCAGGCGCAGGCCGGCCTCTCTGCAGCCCCTCTCCACCCTGCCCCTCGCTCGCCCCGAGCTGGCTGCCCACCTCAGACGTGCAGCGGCAGCTGCGGCCCTGTGTGGGGTGCCCAGAGCCTCCTGGCCGGCGGCACGCAGGCTGCCCCCCGCGCCCCCGGCCGCCCCTGGCCAGGGCTCCGGCCACAGAGCCTGCTCTTTGCAAACCAAACCTGGGCTGACAAGTTGCCTTTCAAAGTCCCCAGCCCTTCCGTGGGGAGCTTCGGGGTTTTTCCTAAGTGCTCCTTTTCCTAATGCCTACATCTAGCCATAGTTCCGTTTTCTAAACCGGGCCCCGTATGACACGATCAGGTTTTCCATCATTGTGGCCACCCTGACACGTTCTGCACTGGCTCCTCCAAACCCCAGCACAAAGCATTTCCTAAATTTCCCTCCTCTGGAAAATAACAGGACTCTTATCCCAGGTGGGACCTCTAACTTCATGGGCAATCCCCCAGCTCTCCCACCCCCACCTCCCTTACAGGGGTCCTCGTCTCAGAGGAAAATGCTGGAATCCCATCGACTCTCTGAGTTCACGGCCAACTTTCTAACAAAGAAGGAACCGAAACCGCCTGTGCAGCTGGCAGCACCGCGGGACAGAAGGCCACGGAAAACCTCCCGAGCACCCCCTTTCTGATCGTTTCCCGTTAGGCAAATGAGTGCCACCCCCGACACAGTAGCATCAGCTCTGGGCCAAGACTGCTCCCGCCACCTAAATGGCAAAGGGGCAGGTTGCCAAGGTAACAGGCCTTCGGAAATACCGGCAGCTCCGACGCTGAAGGCGTCATCCGGCAGCACACCCACTTACCAAAGGCCCAGACAGAAGCCACTGAGCCTCTGCACGTCCACGCCCTGCCTGGGACAGTGACTCTGGGGTGAGTCGTCCACTCCCAGCTCCCACGCCCGTTGGGGCTTCTGGCCTTCTGCTGGTGGGAGGGGCCCGCAGGCCCCCTGAGAACCGGGCAGGTGACCCCGGGAATTCTCGCCCTGCTGCCGGTTCACATCTCCTCTACGCGCCCCAGCAGGCTTTCGACCACTGAGACCCTCGGCACATTTAAACCGAAACGGAGCGCCCCTCGATTTGGAGGCACGGGCTAGTTCATAAAAGCCAGGACGAGGAGCCAGGACTCTGGAACTTGGGGCCAGTCCAGAACTTTGGGCGTGGGGGCTTCCTATTCCAGCAGGCTGCCTGTCACCTGTAAAATGCTCTCCCTGTCCATGGCACTCTGCTGACTTCCATTCTGGGAAAGATGACATCATCCGCCGGTTCCTGCTGGTCTCTAGACCCAAACACGACCTCCTCCGAGAGGCCACCGCTGGTCATGTCGCTCGCCCTGCTGCAGCTCGTGCTATTCTAAAGGGTACCGGTTGTCACTCTGCTGACCACAACTCTGACTCCCAGGCCAGGAAAGCCAGGGGCTTGTCTTTCTTTGCTTCTCGAGACTGCTGAGGACACTCGGTCCTGAGCCGGCGTTCAGCGGCCTGCTGAAGGACAGGGCAGTTTGGGAGGGGGATGCCACCTAAGTATACAATTGCTTTAAGGCATAAAGAGGGGTTTTAGTGAGGGTGCTGACTGCATCTGGGGACACATCGCAGAGAGGCAGCACGGAGGATAAGGAGAAGGGGTTATCAGCTCATTTACCATCTCCTTCAAGTGAGTGACCTAATAGAGATTCACATGAGCCAGCTTGGGTCCTCCAGTGTAAAGCTTGAAAGAGGAGAAGATAATTGACTTGGAAATTCAGAGACCGCTGGAGGTGACTAGGTCCAGGAGCTGGGCTGAGTCATCTAATAAACGAATGATCTAGTAAAAGCATCCTTGGGGGGCATGCATGGGGACACCCGCACCCCTGGGGGTACCCACATCCTGGGGGTACACTTGGCCCAAGGTTAAGTCAGGGTCAGTCCTCCGAAGCAAGCCCTCTCCATTCCCCGATGCCAGCCGTCCTCTCCTAAGGCCAGCGCAGGCCTGTCCTTCGTCCATTCTTTGCAAGCACAACTAGCTTCTCACCATGGGGAATCTCACTCTAAGGCCCCAGGGGAACCAGCAGAGGAAGAATTCCAGAACGCAGTTCCCAGGGAGAGGCCCTAGGAACGGCAGTTTATGCTAAACACACCCCCAGGTGCCACAAGTTACAGCTCTTGCAACGCTAAAAGAAACTTTCCGTGTTAAGAGGAGTAGATCGTTTCTCAGAATGATTTTCGTGGACACCGAGTGAAAAGTTTGGAGACCGCCGGGCTGGCGGCGGGCAGGCCTCCGGGGCCTCTGGCCACCACGCGTGGGGGCCCCTTCCTTCCTCCGGCCCCGGAGGGCGGCGGCCACGCGGCGTGAATGGAGTGGGTGGCCACGGCGCCCCGGGACCCCGGCGGGCCTGCACTGGGTGCTGCCCACACACGCTCAACGCGGCTGGGCGGCCGGCAGGCGCCCGGAGCCCCCAGGCCGGGGCTGAAGAGGCTCGGGGAGGCGCGAAGGCGCCAGGGTCGGGGCGGGTGGCCCAGGTGGCCCGGCCGGGCGCGGGTGGGGGCGCGCGGGGCGCGCGCGGGCGGCGGGGGGCGCGCGGCGGGCACTCACCCTCGCGGGCCTTCCTCCTCCGGGCCAGCGTGCCGCCCAGCCTGCCCAGGAGCCCCTCGTCCTTCTTCCCCCTGCGCGGCGGCGCCGGCGACATGGGCGCGCGGGAGGGGCCGGCCGCGTGTGGAGCCGCCGCGGGCGCGGCCCGGGGAGAGGCGGCCCTGAGGGCGCGGCCCCGCCCGAGCTCCCGCCCCCGCGCCCGCAGCGCGGTCCCGGGTGCCGGCCGCCGCCCGCTGCCCGCCGAGCCCCCAGCCCCCCTCAGGGACCGGGAGGGCGCCGGGGGCGCCTGAGCTTCGCCCGGCCCCGCTGGTGGTGCCGGGACCCAGTGGGGGCCCAGCCGCGGCCCGGAAGCCCGCGCTACTCACGTACAGGCACAGATAGAGCCTTTGTTTGTGGAGCTTCCACCAGGAAGCGGGCCGGGCTCGGGGCACCCTGGTGGACGCGACACTGCCCCCCCCTTAAGAAGCCTAGGGCGTGGCGGCCAGTGCCGGACTGGTCACTGGCACAAGTGACAAGCCCATAGAGCACCTTGCCCTTGCCCGGGGGGTGTTCAAGGAAGCAGTGCTGGCTGGTGGGATCTGGGGGTGAGTGTCCAAAGCACAGGACCAGAGAGGAAAGTGGGGCTCGGGTCGGGGGGCAAAGGGGAGAGAGGAAGGCAGGCTTTGTAAGGCCGGGGAGCTGGGGAAAGCGGGAGCTGAGCAGCGGCATGATCGGATTTGGGTTCTCCGGCATTGGCCGTGGTCCGCGGGTGCTGGAAAAGGAGGATGGCTGGTGGCTGGGAGGCCAGTGGGGAGCCCCCCAGGGTAATCCTGGTGAGAGAGGAGGAGCCCTGACCTTAGGGGAGAGGTGAACAGACTGCCAGAGCCCGGCTGTCCTAGCTCCTAGGACCACCGTGGCGAAGCACCACCCACCCACGGCTCCAGACAGCAGAGATGCCCTCTCAGCGCCCTCTGAGGTCTGTAGGGGAAGAGCTGTGCCATGCCTCTCTCCTGGCTTCTGGAGGTTTTAGTCATCCTCCGCTTCAGTCTCAGCCATCATGTGGCCTTCCCCCTTCTCTATTTTTTTAAAAAAAGATTTATTTATTTATCCTCCCCCCATTGTTTTGGGCTCGCTGTCTGCTCTCTGTGTGTTCTTCTGTGTCTGCCTGTCTTCTCTTTAGGCAGCACCAGGAACCGATCCTGGGACCTTCTGGAGTGGAGAGAGGCGCTCAATCTCCTGTGCCACCTCAGCTCCCTGGTCTCCTGCGTCTCTCATTGTCTCTCTTCTGTCTCTTTTTGTTGCGTCATCTTGCTGCACCAGCTCTCCGTTTGGGCCAGCTTGCTTGCCGCGCAGGCTGGCTTGTCTTTCACCCGGAAGCCCTGGGAATTGAACCCTGGACCTCCTCTATGGGAAGCAGGAGCCCAGTCGCTTGAGCCACATCCGCCCCCCCCCCCCGTCCCCCATTCTTGTAAGGAGCCCAGGCTATTGGCTGAGGCCTTGTTTAACTTGCCAAGCTCCTTCACCAACAGCCCTGCCTCCACATGTGGCACGGTCTTAAGGAGCAGAAAGAGGCAGGTTTGGGTGTCAGGATGAGGGATGGGGTCACTCGCCCACGTGTAGGAATCTGAGGAGGTCCCGTTTGGGGAGAAGCCAAAGCGTTTCGGTCGGGACGTGTGGGTTGAGGTGGTCTCTCCCTCTCCCTGTGCTCCGGCTCAGCGCCTCGCAACGCGCTGTACCCCTCAATTCAGTTCAGCAAACGTTCGTGATGGCCCAGCGGGTGCCAGGCCCTGTCCCCCAGCTGGGATCACAGACGAAGATGAAGGCGACACAGCCCTCTGAGAGTTTGTCATGCAGGAGAACATGTAGGACTGGCAGCAAAAATCAACGCAGGACAGAATGATGGTCGTGCAGTTACAAACCAAGTGTGGTGAGAGCGGGGCAGAGAGATTGGGGACCCCCACAGGAAGAAGAGAGGGCACCCAGGAGGTGCGGGCTTGAGGGAAGAGGAGGCATGTCAGGGAAGGTTCCGCCCAGAAAAGGGGCATTTGGCTGGGAGAAGAATGAAATCACCTTTTGCCTTCTTCCAGTAAAGAATGAGTCTCACGGGCAAAAAGGAAAGGGAGAGAGTATTAAAGAAAGACGCATGCAGCCCAGGGCAGGAGAGTGCCAAGCCGGTAAGTGTGGGTGCCTAGTGTGAGGACAACGGAGGTGATGAGGCGGGAATGGCCGTGGATGCTGACAGGAGGAGCTGGACTTGATCCTGTGCAAGGAAAGCAGGCGCTGGGGGGCAGGGGCAAGTTGACCTGAGGCCCGATTTGCTGCATCAGTGAAGATGGAAACAAAACCCAGAGCCAGGCACCCATCAGAAAACAACTGAAGCAAGCCAGGTAAGAGCTGCCGAGGTTGTGCACCAAAACGGTGGCAGAGAAAAGGGACAGAAGGGCACAGATCACAGATAGGAACGACCTTTGAGAGCTGGAATCCCAAAACTTGGAGAATCATTGGATGCAAGGGTTGGGGGCAGTGAAGAGCCAGAGAAGTCTCTGAAGGTGACTTGGGGTTTCATTAACCAAGCTGAGAAAAAGTGCAGAACAACTGTGAATTTGATTATTGAGGTCCCCGTGGGACCATGAGGGAGTTAGGGCTATTTGGGTGGAGATACTCGGAACGCTGGAGGGATACAACCATCCAGGGCAGGGACACGCAACGTCTTCAAGAATCTGACGCACAGTAGGGACCCTGTACTGTAGAGAAACACACATACCAGACGTTGCCTACCATTGGGGGTTGAATCGTGCCCCCCAGAAAGACGTGTGTGGACCTACCAGTGAAGAGGACTTTTGAAGCTGTGATTCATTAAGGTGAGGCCAAGCAGAATCAGGGTGGGCCTTCGTGCGATATGCCTGGAGTTCCATGTGAGCGAAGGGAATTGCGGTGCCATCCAAGAATCCAGAGCAGGAGACAGGAAGAGGATGTCACCATCTGACGGAGGCCTGCCAGCTCCAGACGCTGCAGACTTTGGAGAAAGCATGGCCCTGCCAACATCTTGATGTCGCACTTCCTGCTTCTGGACTGTGAGATAGTAAATCCCTGTTTTTCAAGCCAGGCCGTGTGTGGTACTTGTCATAGCAGCCAGGGGCAAACTAAGACGCTCCTATTCCAGGGGCCTGCAGATACCCCACCCTCCCACTCACAGGCCCCGGTGGGAACCTCAGGCTAGGAGAGAGGGAGGGGAGAAGAAACCCTGGGAGACCATAACGCGCAAGGGGGGAAGAAAACAGGAGGGAGCTGTTCCCCCACCACCACCACCCAGGGGCAAGACCCAGGGAAAGGCAGTTCAGGTGGCAAGGAAGTTGAGGCAAAGCCTGTGCAGACGCCGGGGGCCCAGTGTAAACAGCTGATGGTTTGAAGATGTCATCAGTGGCTCCAGCTTCCCAGTGGACACTTAGAATTTACCAGTTCCGTTTGGTAACTGGTCATTTGAACACTGCAGAGACAGGTCGAAGCCTGCCTTTAAAAATGCCATTGAAAGAATTCCTCTGGAAGTACTTACCCGCGCCCTGACTACGGCCCACCTGCTTCCATCAGGATTAGCCACACCAAGAGCCCCACACAACCAAAGGAGCCTCTTTGTCAGGGGTGTCTGCCTGGGCTTTCCGTGGCAGGGCCCAATTTACATAAAAATGGAGCCCGTCTCTTAACCACAGTCGTGGCACTTCTTACTTGGAAGTTCATCATCATTCCGTTCCCTGGCAAGAGCCCCAGACTGAAAGTGCTGCTGGCATTCACTCCACACCCCTGGCCCCTCTTTGGCTGAAGATTAGGATGATTTCTCTTTAAACAGTTTTGGAAGCTGTTTTAAATTATTGTGTTCATTGAAATGGTGTCTTTGTCTTGCAAGTGCCTCAGACGACAATCGATTATTTACCTGATGGCTGTGGATTAATTTGTTGGTCAGGTAGAAGAAGGAGATACTAAGTTGCCCTCCCTCGTGGCCTGGCTTCTGGGGAACTTACCTGGCGTCCTCTCCAGGGCAGTCTCACTGAAACTCCTTTCCTAATTGCTTTACGGAGAGCAAACATAAGTATTCATTCGAAGGTTGGAAAGGGTTGTTTTTTAAATAAAAAGAGAGAATTTAATGAGAAGCAGAAATGTGAACTCAGGTCCACGTCCCCATCTGCTCAGTCTTGTGTTTCTCAGAGCACTGCACACGCTCTGCATACGTTTTACACGTGGAGGATATTCTTGAAAATCAGATCCCACGCGGCGGTCCCCATTAAAGAAAGCCATTTGATTTCCTTCTGAACTGTGGCTTCTGAAGAGGCCAGTTCCTGGACAAGGGAAGACACACGTCACGAGTGCGTGCTGGGCTCATTCCAGGCTCTGTGTCAGCTCCCGTAGATGTGGGGTCTAGCTCGACCTCACATACAAAGATCCTTACCATCTTCCCCATACACTGAGAGTCACAAAACAATAGAAACCCATGGATCAGGTCCGAATGCATTTGAACAGAGAAGTTGTTTCCATATATGTGGTATCCAAATATAACAATTCTGTTAAAATAGGAAACCCAGTATGGTGACATCAAAAAACAATACAGGGGAAGCGGATATGGCTCAACCATATCTAAAGAAGACGAGCAGACACCGCACCTGCCACAACAAGCAGACACCTAAAGAGGCAGAGACCACGAGCCAGCAGACCCCACAGCCCACGGGGAGCAGATGTGGCTCAGGCTGTTGGGCACTCGCCTCCCGTGTGGGAGGTCCTGGGTTCTGTTCCGGTGCCTCCTGGAGAAGGCGAGCAAACAACGAGCAGACGGACAAGAGAATCTTCTAGAGGAGGGGGAGATAAAAATATATATATAAAGAAAATAAATAAATATTTTTTTAAAACTGGGAAAGCAGGGACTCCAACAGATATTTGTACACCAGTGTTTATAGCAGCATGGTTCACAAATGCCAAAAGATGGAAGCGACCCAAGTATCCATGGACAGATGACTGGATAAACAAAAAGTGGTGTATACATACAGTGAAATATTTCTCAGCCAGAAAAAGGAATGAAGTTCTGGTGCAGGCTACAATGAGGATGGCCCTTGAAGAGACATCATTTCAGATGAAATAAGCCTGACACAAAAGGACAAATATTGTATGATCTCACTTACATTGATAACGAGCAAATATGGATTCACTTCCTCCCAATGTACCTTAAGACCAATTCCTGAGACGCCGAGCTTGCAAAGAGAGAAAGCGTTTATTTGTTTTCACAAGCAAAGGAGCACAGTGGCTTAGTGGCCCAAAAGTGCCTCCTGGGATCTGCAGAAATTCTAATATTTTATAACACCAGGATGCTATTGAGTAATTGGGGTGGAGCTGGCACAGGGTCCTTCCTTAATAAACATTTAGGGACTGAACAGAATGAGGATGCCCGCCAAACCAGGGTGAGTCACTGGGTTCTGGGATGGAAGAGAACAGAGCAGAGGAATTACAAGGCTTTTCATATGGAAATCAAACAGAGGAGGGTGGAGTGCTAACCTTCAGGGTAGTAAACTTACCCAAGGGTAAAACTGTAAGTCAAGGGTAAGGTCACTTTAAATCACCATCACAATGGGGTACACATCACGCTGGCAGCTTCAGGAATTCCAGGCATTAGTTTTTGCCATTGATAATATAAAGACATCTGTGGGGAAGCGGCTGTGGCTCAATCAGTAGGGCTCCCGTTTGCCATATGGGAGGCCCCGGGTTCGGTTCCTGGGGCCTCCTGGTGGGGGCGGGCCCGCCCGCACGGCGTGGTTGGCTGGCCCAGCGAGCACAAGCAGCAGGGGGGGGGATGGATGAATAAATAAATAAAATCTTTAAAAAAATAAAAAATAAAAAAAAAATAAAGACATCTGTGGAGTGGTTTAGTAATCATAATGATTTGTTAATTCTCGACCCTCAGTTACAAGGAGAAGCACCTAGAAGGAGTAAATTTCATAGAGAGAGAGTGGACGACAGGACCGAAGGTTGGGGAAGAGGGGAGGGAGTCGGGGAGGAGGGGAGGGAGTTATTGCTTGCTGGGTGCAGAGTTTCTGTTTGGGGTGATGGAGAAGTTGGGGTAACAGATAGTGGTGATGGTAGCACAATATTGTGAAGGTAACTAATACTTGAAAGTGGTTAAAATGGGAAATTTTGAGTTTTGTGTATGTTACTACAATAATTTTTTTTCTTTTTAGGAGGTACCAGAGACTGAACCCAGGATCTAATGTATGGGAAGCAGGCGCTCAACCACTTGCACCACACCTGCTCCCCTACAATACAATTAAAAAATAATAAAAATAATAGAAATATCTGTATAGCTCTCATAGGCAAACCAAACTAAAAATTCCAGTGTAGGCAAACCAAACAGTCTTTAGATAAAATCAGGAGGTGGGAGAATAAATAAACCAATTGGTAAAGGTATTTATACAATGGAGTATTACTGAGCAATGAAAAAGGGCAAAGGACTGATACATATGACAGCAGGACTTTATCTTGAAAACATAATGTTGAGGGTTTTAAGTAAAATAAAATAGCCACCTACATTGGGCATTGCTGGGAGGAGAAGAGCTCGTCCAGAGTACAAAATCAGTTGACCTGCAGGGGTTTTCCCAGAAAATGGAATACACGCTACAGTTGCTGATAAGCAACACCGGGTGACAAAACTAGTTTAGGTCCAGTAGCGACAGCTCATCAGAAGAAACAGGCATGCCATACTCATCAATGGAAATCTTCTCCCCACTTTGTAAGACATCCCCTGTGTAAAATGGAAACTTCATGTCAGCCAATCAGCCATTTCCTCACTTGCTTCCACGTCTGCCCTATTTGAGCTTCCCTTTTCCAAGCCCTGGGTGGAGCTTCCTTCTACTTTCTGAATGGGACGCTGCCCGATTCATGAATTGCTCAATAAAGCTGTGAGATCCTCAATTGCATGAAAAGTTTATCTTTTATCAAGTGGAAGAAGCCAGACAGACCCATTTGAGTACATACTGTACAAATCCACTTATTTGAAGTTCAAGAACAGGCAACCTCTTCTCTAGGGTAAGCCTGCTTACCCTGGGGGAGGGTATCCACCAGATATGGGCACCAGGGAACTCTGGGTGAAGAAAATGCTCCCCATTTTGAGCTGGGGGTAGTCACACATAAGTCAAAAGTCATCAGACTGTACTGAAGATTTGTGCATTTCAGTGTATATGAATTGTACTTCAGTAAAGTCTGGAGGAATAGAAAGGAGGTCAGGGACGCCTGTGGGCAGGGTGATTGGGGTCTTTACCTTCCATGTGTTTGGGTTTCGTGATGTGGCAGCACTCTAAGTGCTTGAGAGGTTTTCAAAGCTGTGTACTTTCCCTCACTCTGCTTCAACAGAACTACAAAGTTGATGTCTTTCAAGGAAACAACAATAAAACCAGCCTTCAGCCATTTGGGAGAGGAAAAGGAACTTATTTAAGGGAGTGCTAGGACTGCAAAATGTTTTCTTATATTGATCCTTTTCAATCCTCCAAGCAATTTTAGGAGAGTTTAGGAGTGTGTAGAGAAGTGATGGAAATATTTAATTGATTCAGTGATGAAGAAAATACCTTATTTCCCCCAGGTTGTACTTTTGATACATTCTGACGGCACCTTGGGGTAGCATTTTCAAACATGCTGTAATCGTAATATCCAAAGTAGCATTTTGAGGCATGTTATTTAATCAGTTTGCTAATTTAGTGATCTGGCAAGAGAATAACCTGTGAACTTGTGATTTCCACTGTAAATGCCAAGAGTATGAAAGATGACCAAACATGCCTGAAATTTTAGAGCCGTGCTTTCCTATGCCACACATGAACATACATGCATCACTTACTGCAGCTGATCAGCAGCTTTTTACTCAAATGGTTTTGGAAACATCAGCAAACTTTGAGGCAAGGGAAGTTGGGTTTTCATATACCAGCAAATCCTCTGGGTTTACTTTTTGTATAGTAGGCAAATTAAACTACATATGCACTTTGCTTCCTTAAATATTTTATTTTATTTTATTTTATTTTATTTTTTTTTTAAGATTTTTTTTTTATTTATTTATTCATCTATTCCCCCCTTGCTGCTTGTGCTCGCCGGGTCAGCCAACCACGCCGTGCGGGCGGGCCTGCCCTCACCAGGAGGCCCCGGGAACCGAACCCGGGGCCCCCCACATGGTAAACGGGAGCCCCACCGATTGAGCCACAGCCGCTTCCCCTTTAAATATTTTATAACTGAAGGATGAATGAAAGTTTATCCCCAAGTTATTGATTTCTACTCTTCCTTGGGGTGAGAAGTGGAGAAAATTGGTAAGCCCCCCAAAAGATTATGCTCCCTTCAAAAAGTACTTCCCATGAGCATTCCAGCTATGAAAGACTAGGGGACAAGCAGCTCCTTAAAAGTGCCAATACCTTTTACCTGGGTGAAAGCAAAGGCTGGGCCTATCAGACACTCACACTTTAGTCTGAATCTCCTTCAGCATTCATTTTCATATTTGTCTTACATGCTTGCAAAGTAAAAGATTTTCCTTTCCTCCTTGAGCCTCACTTGAACACTGAAGGGATGAGAGTTTTGCTTTGGGTGGAGAATGATAAAAGGAGGGTAGCTGAAGGGTGGGGCACTTTGGGGCAGCAAGTTTGCTCCAGGGTGCTGGCCTGGGAGGTATGGCCTCCACAGCACACCCTGAGATCATCCCTAGGGCCAGGGAGGAGACCATGGCCTGGGACAGGAGTCCATAAAGGACCAGAATGTCAGTGTTTTCAGCTTCTCAAGCCATATGGTCTTTGTCCCCACTACTCAATCTCTGTGGCACCAAAGCAGCTGTAAACAACTTGGAAGAGAAACGGCAGGGCTGGGTTCCAATAAAACTTTATGGACACTGAGGCTTGAATTGCATCTAATTTTCAGTTTCACAAAATATTCTTATTGTTTTGATTTTTTCAACCTTTAAAAATGTAGGGGAAGCAGCTGTGGCTCAAACAATTGAGCTCCTGTTTACCATATGGAGGACCCAGGTTCAATCCCCTGTGTTAGAGAAAAACGGCGCTTACTGGGATGGAGAGGCTGATGGTTGCAGGCAGAAAGTTTATTGGGAAGCTCTCCCAGCAGAGGGGTCTGAAGAATAGACTTCAGCCCTCCCCCCGCCCCCAATGTCGGTGGTCTGAAGAGAGACCTCAGCCCACCCCAGAGGCTGGTGGACATGGCTTTATACAGTCCATCACTAGGTGGAGAAACCGAGCACAGCCTGGGGCCAAATGGCTGGGGGGAGTGGGCTAGGAGGTCTTGCAATGTGGGGGGGTTGGTGGTGCTTGGAGGGGGTGATGGCCCTTACCTGCTCCACTTGGTTTATTCTGGGGAGTCTGTCAGGTGGGTTATGGATGGAGGCTGCCTTTCTTCAATTTATGTCACAGGGACATTGTTTCTCGGTCCTATGACCTGTCGATCATTGCAAACTCTTAAGCGGGGAACTCTAACACCCAGGACCCCCTGGTAAAAAAAATAAAGAAAGAAAGAAAGAAGAGGGGTCTCTGACCTGCGCAGAGTGGAGAGGCTCAGGCTCCAAAAGAATACGATGATGCAACCAGGTAGGGAAAAAAAAGTAAAAACCATGCTTGCTTAGCTCACAGGTCATGCAAAAATAGGCATTGGGCTGGATTTGGCCCGGGCTGTCGTTTGCTGACCCCTGGCCTAGGGAGCTGATCTTGCCAAAACTGCATTTCACTTACTGCGCAATTTTGCCCCAAAGCCCTAGAAGTGGTACACGATGGTAGCACACACACACAAAAGACACACAGAATCAGTGTGTGGAAGGTAACGGCGATTCAGGTTCTGCTGTTTTGAAGGCCAAGGGGCTCTACTAGACTTTTCCGTGCGTCAGCAATGCACGATTCACCCAGCTGCTCCAAACTGGGTCAGTGACAACGTCACTTCTGATTTGTTCTGTAAACTTTCTGCACAATTATACAAAAGCAGGAGAATATTGCAGTGTTGCCTGTCAGGTTGGTAAAATGGAAACCACCTAAATGTCCACCTTTGCTGATGTAAATTAGAGTACAGGTCAGCCGCACTGGGGAATATTCTAGAACGGCTGCCAAAAGAACAGGCTGAATCTGTCTTTACAGGCAGGTGCCTGCATCCATGATGTAGTGTTAAGTGGAAAAGGCAAGTTGTGCTTTCTGCTCTACACACTTACGGATTCGTCCTGCAAATGTTTGAGTTCCAGTCTGTCGGCCAGACGTGCTTCCGGGCATCTGGGACACAGCAGTGGAGCAGACAAACAGAAAAGGCCTGCCCTGTGGGCTTCCGCTCTAACGGCCAGGGCATTACATCTGTAACGAAAAGAAGCCGTAGGTGTTCCTGCAACGACCACGGAGGCCGAGAGGGCCGCGCAGGCTGGGGGGGGGGAGTTGACAGGAAGGGCGCAGGGCATCCATGTGGAGTGTAGGAAAGGCCTTGGCAATGGGTGATAGTGAGGGTGGCACAACCCGGCAGAGGTGATTATCCCACTGAGCGGAATGCCGGGGAGGGCTTGGGATTGGGGCGTTTCTGTTGCGTGCCTGTGACTGTCCCGGCTGTTAAGTGACAGTTCTTTGGGTGCTGAGGCGCAAACACAGAGAGGCAACCAAGGAGGCATGGAGGGCAGCTTTCTTGGCTCAAAGAGCCTGGAGGCGGAGGGGGCACTCGGGGCGGCGAGCCGGGGCTCCAGTGGGGTCCGTGGAGGGGCGGGGAGCACTTGTGGATCCCTGGCTCTTGCCTTTACCGTGACCCAGAGGGGAAGGGGAGGCTTCTCCACAGATGCCAGGGATCTTGGACACTGCGTTTTTTACAAGTTGAAGGTTTGTGGCAAGCCTGCGTCGAGCAAGTCTGTCAGTGCCATTTTCCACGGCACGTGCTCATTTGGCGTCTCTGTGTCACGTTTACATCAAGGTGTGGACGTTGTTTTTTAGACACAATGCTGCGGCACTTACAGACTGCAGCATGAACGCACTGAGGCTTGCTTTGTGGCGATAATGGCCTTACTGGGTGGTGTGGCACGGATCGCAGGATCTCCGAGGTTTCTGTGAAAGGCAAGGGCCGTTTGGAGAAGCCGAGGGCAGCTTCTTATCACCCAAACCACAGGGGAGCACCTGCCCTGCTGGTAAATTATGCGGCACGGAAGGGTAGGAGGCGGGGCCTTTATTGTCCCCAGCCGCGCTGCATGCGGTGCCCGGGGCAGGGCTAGGTGCGGCCATCCCGTCCAGGGCACCAGAGAGAATTTCTCTACACGGTCAGAGCTACCACAGTTAAAAGGAGGGAGAGACTCGGTGACAATGACAATTAAATGCAGGACGTGGACTGGGTCCAAGAGCGGAGGAGGAAATGCCCAAGAGGACCCTCCTGGGAAAACCGAACAGACTGGATGGGGCCTGTAAGCTTTGTAGCAACGTTAAATTTCTTGAAATTGATAAATGCACCTCAGGTGGTTGTGTAACAAGGGCCCCTTGTTCTCAGGCAATGCACCTGGAAGTGTTAGTGGAGCATAGGTTTAAGAAAGGGCTGGGTGGATGGATGGATGGATGCATGGATCAGCAGAAGCTAAAAGCAGGTATTTAGATAGCACGCAGAACGGCGTCACGCACGAGGCAAATGCTCAGAGCTGGCAAATCTGGGTATCCGGGTGAGGGACACTTTGCAGTCCTATGTATTGTTTCCATATTATTTTTGCAACTGTCCTATAAGTTTTGAATTATTTCAAAATGAATCTTTACAAAAACTACGTGCACGTGTGCATTTTTCATCTGTACGTGTGTACATGCGTGGTGTGGGTTTGTGTGTGTACATGCGTGGTGTGGGGTTGTGTGTACATGTATACAGACCGTTTACACATATGTGGAAACCTTCATGGAGGCCCAAGGCAACCTTCAACTGCTTTGTCAAGGAGAAAACAGCTGATTTGAACTTTGCCTTTTTATCTTTCAGTAAAAAAAAAAAGAAATTGATGTTTATATGGAGCAAATAGGACTGATTTTGAAACTAATTAGAATACATGTTGATTGAGAAAATGAATCCTCAATTAGACAAGCAGAGCCTGCTCATCAATTAACAGAGCGCTGATGCATGAGTGAGATCGCCACTGATTCAGGTTTGCAACTCATGACATTAAAATATGTTCCATGATTATCCACCTAGACACACCTACTGCTGTTATCGCTAATGGGGATCAGAATGCGGAGCAGGTGCAAGCAAATGATGCTCTCGAATCAGGAAACTATTAAAATGTGAGGCTCAGCTCTGCATGGTAAATTATCTTAAGAGTGCCAAATTTTCAAATTTGCAAGGAAATCAAAGGAATGCGAGGCTTGGAAAGAAGGCTCTTTAAACATCAGTGCTATTTAAATACTTATTTTAAAGAACTATTAAAATAAGGAGTTTTTTTTTTTCTTCTTCTTCTTCCAAGAAGCACTACGGCGGCTCTTGGGCAGCAGGAGCACAATCTTCTATGTGTTATAAAAGTCAGCCTAAATTGAATATGCCGCAACTAAGAAAGCTTTTCTTTCCTACAACTCAAAGTCGCAGTTCTCGTGTGATCTGAAAGAAAACATGCAAAGCAAGAGTATATTTTCCTAGAAGCCTTAGGCGTTGCACAAAGTAAGTATTCAGTAAATTATCTGTTGACTCACAAAAGCCTGGGTACATCAGAAATAAATCAGATTCTGAAACTAAAGGTAAATTAATCAACTTTGGAAAGTACTGCGATGGGGTGTTTGGAAAATGCGTTAAGTCTTTCCTAAGGAGGAGGAGGAGTACCAGGAAAGGAGTGTTGGAGAACAGAGGTGCTGGTGAGTGGAGCAAAGGGGAGAGGGACAGGGAATAATCTCTGATGCACAAAGGGTTAAGTAGAGAACAAAAGGTTGAAATCCACATAAATCCCAGAGCTCCGATGGGGTGTGCACGGCAGTGACAGGAAGGTGCCGAGCTCAACTGCAAAGCCAGCCCGGGACAAAGTCGCTGGTTTCTGGGGAGAGAAGTGCTGCAGGCGGGCCTCGCCGTCCCCTCCCGCTGGTCCTGCTCCTGCATGCCCGAGGCCTCCGCCTCTAAGCTGAGCGGGTCGCTCCTCCCTCCAGCTTTTCCAGGGCATCTTGTGCGCACTCAACCCTGTCGGGGTCCTCGCTGTTTTCCCCACGGGGCAGACAAGGTCGCCCGCGTCTTGGCACAGACCAAGGGCTCCGTGTGTTAATGAAAGGCAAACGACAGACGAGGGTGACTGGTGGCAGTCACGGCATGTGATGTCTACGGGCCGTGGAATTATTGTGGCGTCTGCATCCAGCCGAGCAGCCATGTGTGCAAATCCTCTGGGCCCCAGTGAAAGAGTTAACGACTGGGCATGTACCTGCAAGGGGCAGCTCCGCAGGCTTTCTGGCTGTCTGTGCAAGAGATCTATGGTGTCCCAGGAGGGAAAGGGAGGGGAGGGGTGGCAGCCTGGACTTGACCGGAGCCGGGTTCTCGGAGGAGACCAGAGGGCGGAACGGGGAACCCGCACCGAGCTCAAGGGCCCACAGGCCCGGCTCAATCATCTCTGTGCCTGCAGAACCCCCGGGCTTGCGTTACCACGCAGGCTCTGGGGCAGGAGGGCTGAGCGGGGCCTGAGACTCTGCATTGCAAGCACGGATCCCGGGTCTGCTCAGGCTGCGTAGCTCTGGGTTTGGGTACCACACTTGGAGTGGCCAGGATCTACGTCACTCTATTTATCTTAAAGGTTTATTTTTATCTATTTCTCCCCACCCCTCGTTGTTTGATTTGCTGGGTCTGCTTGTTGTGTGCTGGGCTTCTCTTTAAGAGGCACTGGGAACCGAACCCGGGACCTCCGATGGGGGAGGGAGGCGCCTAAGCGCCTGAGCCACCTCCGCTCCCTGCTTTGTTGTGTCTCTCATTATGTTTTCCTCCTGTCTCTTGTTGCACCATCTTGTTGCATCAGCTCACCACACGTCAGCGCACGGTCTTGCTCATCTTCTTTAGGAGGCACTGGAAACCGAACCTGGAACCTCCCGTGTGGTAGGCGGGAGCTCAATCATTTGAGCCATATCCGCTTCCATACGTCACTCTTTTATACAAGTGTCGCCATGGGCTCTGGATAAAAAGTTGACCTGCCATTTCCCCCCAAATGCCGAAGTGTGTGATGCTCAGAAGCGTATTCAAGAGATGCACAGTAGGGATCCTACAAGAAGGCAAAGGAGAGAGTGAGAGCACGCTAGAGCCCCCCAGGGGGCTTGTGCCTCGGAGCTTGTCAGCACACTCAGCGTGTTTTTAAATGGCCCAGCTACTTGTAAACAGTTACCAGTTACCTGCACCACACCTGCTCCTGCCCCCTTTGATAAACGGGAGGCCTGGGGGGAGGCGCCTCCTGCAGAGAGAGGAGACCCCAGTAGGCCCCGGGTGAGAGCAATATGAGGCCAATCGGTTACACCCTCCACAGGCTAAAAGTCTCCCTGAGAAAAGAAATCCAGCTGCTGGTTTTAGTAAAGGAATCGCTGGCATCCTAACGAGGGTTCCCAAGGCTGGGAAGGGAGGCTCTCCCACCCCAACCCTCTCCTACTCCAACCCCCATCACTTCTTTGGGGTGTGCCCTCTAGCCTTCCTCTTCCTCTTTTCCCTTAGCAAGTGCCCTCCTTGAGAAAAAAATCTGTTCTCTGGCCTCCACCCTCACTCCTCCATCTGCAGCTGACCAGCTGTCTTCTCCCCAAGGCCCACTGAAACGGATCTTGCTGAGCCACTCATCCTCTTGGGGCCAGTGCAGCGGCCGTGGCTCCGTCCCTTTTGACAACTCCCCCTTTGCCTCCCATCTCCCACCACCACCACCAACGATTCACAAGCCACACTGTGTGATGCCTCCAGGCCTTTGATTCCGCCTGGGTGCTCTCTCCCGTCTCCCCTAGCCCTAAGCACCCTCCTGCCCTCCAGCAGTTCCAGTCGCTGCTCCGACCTCACTCCTTCCCAGATGAGCTGGTCATTTCCTCCTCGGCATCTCTCCATTCCCGGGACATGTTCCCAGTAAAGCATTTCCGTAGCAACTGTTTCTTTATCTCATTTATGTATTCATTCATTCATTCAACAACATATCAAGTGCCTACTTCTATGGAGCTACTTCTAGGGACTAGGCAGATCAAACACACACACAATTATCATAATTGTAAATTGTCAAAGTGAAGAGTGGTCCTCTCAGATTTAAATTCCATGACGTTGGCGGTTCCTTGTTTCATACCTGCCCCCCAGGGCCAGCCCCCACCTCCTGACCCTTATAGCTCAGAGGTCGGCAAACCACAGCACACTCCGGGTGGCCCACTGCCTGCGTTTACATGACCCACCAGCTAACAATGGGTTTTACATTTTTAAATGGTTGGGGGAAAAAATCAACGGAAGCATAGTATTTCCTGGGAATTTTCAGCTCTTTCAACAAACTCTTGATTAGTGCAGATTTTAATATAAGAACAGTCATTCTCCTTAGAGAGATAAAAACATCTTTCAAAGGCCTGACTTTTCTTTAATTCTGCTACCAATTAGTTTAGAGCTACTAACTAAAATATTTGAGGACTGTTGTCAATAGAACTTTTTTCACAGGGAGCAGCCTGGTAGAGACTAGCGGTGCCAAAAGGGGTTTACATACGTTGCTGGATTTTAAACGTGGGCACTTGTACATAACTCGGGATATTCTTTATCCTGAGGCTTTTTGCCTGTGTGTCTAGTTGTGCCATATTGATTTTTTTTTTTTTTTTTTTTAAGATTTTATTTATTTATTCATTTATCCCCCCCTTGCTGCTTGTGCTCGCTGGGTCAGCTAACCACGCCGTGCGGGCGGGCCTGCCTTCACCAGGAGGCCCCGGGAACCGAACCCGGGGCCTCCCATATGGTAAACGGGAGCCCTACTGATTGAGCCACAGCCGCTTCCCTGTGCCATATTGATTTTGAAGATATGTTATTCACGTCTCCACGAAGCGGTTAGGAAGTTTCAGGGAATAGCTGACCTTGGCTGCCCGAGCCGCGGCCTTCCAGCCCCCCGAGTCTCCGTCCACGCTGGAGGCAAGGTCCAGGAAAGAGCTGCTTGGATTCCTGGCATTTCCCAGTCATCTTTGCTCTGTTTGCAGTTTAGATAGATTCCGTGTGCTTTCCAGGTTATCTCTGCATTTCCACTTAGTTCCTGAAAAAGGGAAGCTATAGATTCTCATGTGTACCTCTCAGGATCAGGAATCGAGCAGAATGACATCATTTAAAAAGCACGCCTTTCCTGCCACCCAAGTTTTTCTTTTAAGACGTCATTGGTGAAACCTGGCAAACACTCCCTCAGCTGGGTGCCCCTTTCAAAAACACATTACCCTAATCTAGTGGTGAGAAAACCACCAGGGAAATCCCAAGCGAGGCACGTTCCACGAAGTACCTGACCAGCACTGCTCGAAGCTGTCAAGTCATTAAAAGAAAGGAAAGTCTGAGCAGCAGCCTCGGCCCAGAGGAGCCTCTAGGGAGACATACCAACTAAATAAAATGTGGGCTCCTGCGGGGTGCGAGTGGATATGGAAACTCTGTACTTTCAGCATAGTTTTTCTGAAAACCTACAACTTCTCTAATAAAATAAACATTTTTTAAAAAGGACCTTAGGTAAAAACTAAGGAAATCTGAATGAAGTGTGGACTTCAGTTAACAATAACATATATTGGTTTATTTGTTGTAAAATATCCCTTACTGATTTAAGATATTACTAATAGGGGAAACTGGATGTGGAGGTAGGGGTAGGGGGTGGATACAGGAAATCTGCTCAATTTTTCTGTAAATCAGAAACTATTCTAAAATTAAAAGTTGATTAAGGGAAGCAGATGTGGCTCACGCAGTTAGGTGCCCGCCTACCACATGGAAGGTCCCGAGTTCGGTTCCCAGCACCTCCTAAAGAAGACAAACAAGACAGCAAGCTGTCACAACTAGCTGGCGCAGTGAGCTGAAGCAACAAGATGATGCAATGAGGAAACACAATGAGAGAAACAACAAGCAGGAAGCAGAGGTGGCTCAGGCGATTGGGTGCCTCCCTCCCACATGGGAGGTCCCGGGTTCGGTTTCCAGTGCCTCCTAAAAGGAAGATAAGCACACAATGAAGAGACACAGAGAGCAGACACTGAGCGCAAACAACGAGGTGGGGGTAGAAATAAATAAAATAAATCTTTTTTTAAAAAGTTGATTAAGGGAATAGCATCGTTGATTTTTAAAGAGCTGTTGTATTTTTTCCAACTTTATTGCAAAATGAAGATATTCAGAGTTCTCAAGTTTCGTGAGAAGGTCCGCTGGGGTCTATCAGTATATCTACCTTCCCGAAGAAGCTTGGAAAATCAATCCTCTATCTTTAGAATCTTTCTGAATTAATATTTTGGAACATTTTGGTTCCTAATTTTCCTTAAAAGTTGTTTCAGGTGCTGAACCCTTTGCCTGCCCTGGCTTAGTCCTGGGGACAGAAGGTGCGTAAACTCGCAAAGGGGGAGTTGAGGGAGCCCCAAGGAGCCGCCAGCAAGGCCCTAGAGGAGCAGGGCCACCAAAGCCACAGGACCAAGGCTCTCTCTTCTGCCTTCGGCTCTGCTGCTACCTGCTGACTGACCGGGCCACGGCAGTGAGGCCATTTCAAGTTCTTTTCCATTTGGTTGCTCAAGCCCAGAAGACGTGGAACTTATTTTCTCTGACATGACAGTGATGTGCAGATAGCTGAGCCCCTTTCCAAAGCTCTGTTCTCCCTACGCCCCAAAGGGTCCTTTGTCCCTCCCCAGGTCCCAGGTGAGGGGGGACTTGTGAAGACAGGAAAGGCAGGGCTCTTCCAGCGGGGTCTTGCAGGCCGTCTCTGCCGCCCTCGTCCTGTGACCTCCCTCTCTCCACTGTGGACATGCGTTCATTCCATGGGCCGACTTCCCAGGACGGCGGGCTCTGCCCTTTGGGGTGCTCACAGCAGCTCCTGGCACCCAGAGTCGGCGAGCAGCTCCTCCACTCCGGCCCACTGCAGGGGAGGCACGGCGCCCACTGGGCAGGGCAGGCAGCGACCTGGGCGGCCGCCCTCTCCCCTCCTCCTCAGCCCCCCACACCATCCAGCCCCCCAGGCCCACTCCTCTCCCTGGGCTGCCGCAGAGTGTCCCGACCCCTACCCTTGGCTGCCCCTGGGCACCAGCAGGTGCTTGACCCACCAGGCTGTCCAGCAAGCTTTAAAGCCTCGACCATAGCACAGCAACGTGCTGGGACCCCTCCAGCAGCCCCCAAAGTCCAGACTCCATGACAAGGCGCAACCTGTGCCCTGCCAAATTCGCAGCCTTAACTTCATGGCCTTCCTTCAGGTCCTGGAAAAAGCCCGGCTCCTTCCTGCCTGAAGGAACCTGCCTTGCAGATTTGTACCTACCATTCCCTCTCTGGAGCACTGTTCCCTTCACCTTCTCACCCTCCTTAATCCTACTTGTTCTTCAGGTCTCAGCTTCAGGGTCCCTTCTTCAGACACCACAGACCAGGGTCAACACACTCCCCCAACTCCTCTGAGTCCTACTGGAGGGTCAGCCCAGACTGCCCACGGGCGACAAATGGGCCGGGTAGGAGCTGGCGCTGATCAAGGAGGTGGGCAGGGCTGGGGGAACGTCTTGCAGAAGGAAGGCCGTGGGAACAGCTGGAGGGAAGGGTGCATCTGGGGTGAGGCCGAGGGAACTGGAAGGAGAGACCCCCACTGGGTGGTCAGGGGCCTTTTGGGCTAAACCAAGTTACGGGGAGGGGAAAACAAGGGCGGAGGGTGGCGGGTGCAGCTCAGGGGTCGAGCGCCTGCTTTGCATGTACGAGGTTCTGGGGTCAATGCCTGGTACCTCCTCGGGGAGGGAGGTGTTGGCACAGGGTTGCTGAATGAATGAATAAATGAACAAAGGAAGTAAGGTTTCCAAGCCTGTGGTGACTCTAGAGCACAGGCTCTTTCCACCACGAGACAGGCTCCCTGTCCCCCCCGGGATGTGCTGGGGGGAGGCTGTTTCAGACAGACAGGCAATGGGAGGCCCTGGCCGGGGGCTGGGGTCGTGCCCGGGGAAAGGAAGGGGCTCAGAGAGTTTGGGCCCCGGCGCGGCAGCTGCGACAGGTCGCATCTGTGTTTACTTCGTGGTTCTTCCTGTACGTTTGCAGAAAGCTCATGCAGAGTCCAGAGTTCCCATCTACCCGCCCCCCCAGCCTTCCCTAGTACAGTATTTTGCGTTAGTGTGATTCCTTTGTCACACCTGATGAACCACTCTTACTACAATTGTACTGTTAAGTACAATCCACAGCTTACCTTAGGACTCACTGTCAGCGCTGCCCAGCTCTCTTCTGCTAACAGATACACGGCCTGATCCAGCCACTTCAGCCACTCTCAAGCACTCACTCCCCGGTGTCAATGACAGTCACAGTGTTTGCTGCCATCAGCAAGGACTCCCCATCCCCCACTGAGCATCACCGACATCCCCCCACCCCGTCCCCGCCGGTGGTCCCCTGGAATCTAGTTTCTGACTGAGAGATCAGTTTCACCCTTTACTAGACACAGTAAATCCCATCCCATTTGATCTCGACGCTTCTCTCCGTGAGGGCAGCACGTCAGTTTGCATCCCTACATGTTCAATGTCGAAGCCACAGCATAGTCTCCTCCATATGCTCGCGTCTTCCTGGCAGGAGCCCGGCCCCTTTAGTATTTAAGGGAAATCACCTTTCCACGGCCGTCTGGGTCCCTGAACAAGTACAGGAAGCTCACCTTCTCTTCCATGGCGACGGCGATGGATGGATCCCAAGTTGCTGTTCTCTCAACCTGGCCGAGTCAGGATATTTTAATGCTTCCTCTATTAGAACTGACTGATTGAAAAGAAAACAACAAAAAAAAAAAGCTGGGGAGAAAGGCTGTAATTTTCGCGGTTGGTCAAAATTCATAAAATGTACTCTTGTAAAAAAATGATTACTATTTATTTTACTGGCAAGATAATGCTGAATCTCCTTCCACATGAAAGTGCTTTGTTCTTAAAGGTTATCGAATGGTTTGGCAAAGGAATCCAGTAATTTACTTGTCAGGAAAGTGCCACGTGGAAGGCCACGGCTCGGGCGCAGTGCTCAGGCGGCCTCCCGCAGCCCACCTCCCAGGCTGAGACGCGTGAACGGAAATGTAAAAGGGTCTTGCATTTAGCTCTAAACTTAATAACACTTTTCTCTTTACTGTCAGTGACAGGAGGGCTTTTGGTTCCCAGATGGCCCTCAGCTCCGAGGGAGCCCCTCCACATTCAGCTCTGTACAGACGCTCATATAGTCAGGCACTTGCACGACGATGCACTGCACGCCGCGCAGTACTGTCTGGGCCCCCGAGCCTGAAATAACTCGCTTTCGAGGATGAGAGACAAGTGGTGCTCAAAGTGTGCTCCACGAAGCCCTGGGGTTCCCTGAGACCCTTTCATGGGCCCATGAAGTCCAAACTATTTTCATAGTGATACGAAGATGTTACTTGGTTACTTAGTTCACTGTGGCTGATATTTGCCTTCATGACGCAAAAGCAGCAGTAGGCAAAATAGCTGGTGCCTTAGCAGGACTGAGGCAGAGCCACCAACGGGTACTAGTACTTTATTTTTTCACTGCCATGCATGCAGAGTGTGATGGTCAGGCTAACGTGTCAACTCGGCCAGGTAACTGTGTCCAGGTGTTAGGTCCAGCAAGCACTGGGCTAATTGTAATACAGGAGCATCTATGGACTTCGATCACCAGTGAGTTTACGGCATAGATGGCTGATTACATCTACATCAGTCAGGGAGATTGCATCAGCAATGGGTGACGCTTTTATCCAATCAGTTGAATGCCTTAGAAGGGGAAGAGATTTCAACATTCAGGGAGAATTTCCCAGCTCGTCTTTGGACAGCCAACTTCTCCCAGAAACTCATCAAGGACCTTTCATTGGATTTCATCAGAGCCCCTGGCTTGCAGCCTGCCTGCAGAACCTGGACTTGTGCATCTCCACGGTCGCGTGAGAGACTCTTATAAAATCTTGTATTATTGACAGATCTCTCCTGTTGATTCTGTTTCCCTAGAGCACCCTGACTAATACACAGAGTAAACCACAAAGGCCAGTTTCACCTAAGAATGTCCTTGATGAAGCAGTAAAAATTATCAATTTTATTAAATCTCAGCCTCTGAGTACTCATCTTTTTAATACTCTGTGTGTCAACATGGGAAATACAGAGAAGGCACTTCTGCCACGTCCTGAGGCCCCATCACCTGCTTTGAGGAGAAGCACTTATGTGGTTGAGTTCTGAGCTGCACGAGCCACTCTTTTCATGGAATATCACTTTTACTCGAAAGATCATTATTTAGATGTGGGTATTTGGCTGACATTTTCTCGAAAATGAATGAAATGAGCTTCAAGGAAAGCAACTGACAATACTTGCTGCCAATGACAAAATGTCAGCTTTCAAGTAAAAATTAGAATTTTGGAAAACCTGTATCCATCACCATAAGCTTGGCAGCTTCCCAATATTAAAAGATTTTCCTGATGAGTTTGGTGGTGATATTAATGACAGTGAATTTTAAAAAGTTGTATCATGATGAAATGTGTCAGCATTTGGAAGATCTGCAGAACTCAGCGAACCAGATTTCCCAACCAGGCCATGATGTTATGAAACCACATCTGGGTAAAGATCCGTTCACTGGGCCAGATGGACTGATAGATTTCCATGCAACTAGGTGTGAAAAACTCCTTGGAATGGCCCCAGACTCCATGCTGCAACTAACCTTAAAAAAACTCTCTCTCAGAAGTGGATGTAGATCAGTGGTCGAATGCCTGCTTCCCATGTACAAGGCCCTAGGTTTGATCCCCAGTAAGCCCTAAAAATAATAATAAAAACTATTACTTGTTGAGTTTTGGTGGATCAACAAAGAATATCCACAGTTATTGCAAAAGACTATTTTTTTAAAGATTTATTCCCCCCCCCACCCCCTCCCATTGTTTGTGCTCACTGTCTGCACTCTGTGTCTGTTCATTTTGTGCTCCATCTTCTTTTTTTAGGAGGCACCGGGAACCAAACCTGGGACTTTCCATGTAGGAGGGAGGTGTCCATTGGCTAGAGCCACCTCTGCTCCCTGCTTGTTGTATCTCTTCATTGCTTCATCTTGTTGCGTCAGCTCGCCATGCCAGCCTGTTGCGCCAGCTCGCTGTCTTGCTTGTCTTCTTTAGGAGGCACTGGGAACCTAACTCAGGACCTCCCAGGTGGTAGGCAGGCACTCAACTGCTCAAGCCACATCTGCTTCCCTCAAAACACTATTAAAATAATTGATTTTCCAAATTCCTATGTGAGGATGGATTTTCTTCATATACTTCAGCCAAACCACTTTGCAGTAAACCGAATGCAGAAACAGGTCTGAGAAGCTACGGGTTTTTAAAAACAGATATTAAGGGATTTGCAAACTTGCAAAATAATGCCGCTCTTCTTACTGAAGTTTTTAATTTGGAAAATATGTTTTCCACAACATTTATGTTACCATGCAAGCTTATTATTTTTAAATGAATTAACAAATATTTTTTCAAACGTCTCGGTTGTAATTTCCAATACAGCAAGTAGCAACATCAACCCACATAAACCAAGGCCCTGGGGTCCTCCATAATTTTTGACAGGAGAAAGGGATCCCGAGACCAAAAAGTTTGAGAGTTGCTGTTAAATGTCATCTGATGAGATCAGTTTTTTTAAAAAAATGGAGGCAAAGAAATTTATATTTAGTTATTATTCGTGGGGTTCAAATGATGGAAGTTGGGGGTGAGATTTAAAAAGCCAGTTATGTGCTGGAGAGCATCAACTTCATAGTTTGTGATTGGCTCCCAGTGGCTCGAGAGGAAATTTCTGGCCACAGCATCCTAATGGGATTCAGAAAATGCTGCATCTCAAACAGCTCAGAAAGACGAGAAGACGCGTGCGATCTGGGTAGCCGCTGGGTATGACAACACTGGTGACGAGGGCGCAGGTGGAGACTCAGAATGCAGTGACAGCGGTAAAGGCCCCTTTCTTTCGTACACGTGGTAGGAAGCATGTGCAGCTGAATAAGTAAACGCTCATCTACTTCATCTCTATTTTATAGACATTCATACAGCTTACCGAGGTCAGGGCCCGCCCCACCTCCGGGTCATTCGCGCTGCAACAACAGGGCACCGTGTTCCGGGTTGCCTGCGCTTTGAGCAAACACAATACCTGGTGCAAGGTCGTGTGGCTCGGCAGTGGCAGAGCTGGGATTCGAATCCCGTCTAAATCACAAACAAGTAGCCTACCGTTTGACTTCATGTTCCCGAACAGGCAAGCGGTTCTGTGGCGGCAGAAGCCAGCTAGCATTTTTGGGGAACAGAAGCGCGGGGAAGCCCAGGGCAGGCAGGGTGGCGTCCCCACGCTGGAAGGCCCTGTGCCCTCACCCTCCTTTGGCAGAAGAGAACCCGGAGGCCGGGGGGGAAGAAGTGCCTGGTCTCGGGAGACGAATCCCGCCTCAGGGCTCACCCACCCTCTGCCAGTCGCCTCCCCCATTTCCAGGCGCTTCTACTCTGGTTGGACCAGGCAAGCAAAGCGCGGGAAGCGGCAGCGCCAGCTCGGGGGCCCCGGCCCACCCCAGCCCACCCATGCCGGTGGGAAGAAGGGCCTCGTCAGGCCCAACTGCGTAAGAGAAGTCAAGTCTCCTGGTTTCAATCATTGCTCATTTCCTTCAAAATGCAGATCAGCCCCCACCCCGGCCCCGCACCCCGGCGGGCCCGAGCGCCTGGCGCCCCCTGACCGTCCCGCGTGCCCCCTGGCCCTGCACTCGGGCCTCTGTGGAGAGCTTCCTGGAGAGCTGAAACCCCTCGCTCCCGGCTGGCTGGGGTTGGCCTAAGCGTGCAGAGCACTTTACTGGAGCAAGTCCCTCCTGCGGTTGACTCCCTTACGGGGCGGCTTCCCGCAGCACAAGGCGGGACGGCGTCCCAGAGGTGCTCCTGCCCGCATGTGGAAGCAAAGGGCACCCACGCACTTAATCCAAATGGTTTTTATGGTAGCATTGGAAACAGGGCCTCTTCTCACGGTGTCTTCATTTTTTCTTAAATGTGAACTCAGTTCATTCCCAGTATTTGTCTCCCTCAAGTATCAGGAAGATTATTTATATGGAAATAAGTGCCAAACACTTGAAAATACTGAGAGGAGGAATTTCCTGTCCTATTGCTCCCCCTTTCTCTTCGCGATGGTCTGAATACTGGCTTTCCAACGCGGGCCTTCCCCTTTGCTCCAGTTTCGGATAGGCTGTGGCGGAACCTTGCCACACATGACCCTTCAAGTCTTTCCCCCCTTTTCCATCCCAGGTTATGCTATAAATCTTCCTTACCACTTTTATGGTTGGAGCCTGTTTCCCAGACTTCAAGGAACTCCCACTTGTTTTAATGCTTGGATCTCATCTAAACACAGTTAAGGTAAATCTGCCAATAGGAATTCCTGTCCTGCATGCCAAGGCCATTTATTGAATGAGTCACCTCTCTGTGCCTTAATTTTCTCTTCAGTAAAATGGGAATCTCACCTTTCCACCTTCACAAATGCTGGGAGGATCAGATGTGCAGTGGGGACGAAGGTGACCTTTGCAACACATAGGTCCTTGTACATTCAATGCATTTTATTAATGAAGGTTATTAATGAAGGTTCTTTATTAATGAAGGTTCTTTGTTGGTATCTGATACCAACAAAGTATTGCCTTAATTTTGCATTAATTGCTTTTATCAGAACGTATCCTCATGGTTTTTTGCAGTTTAGCTAATACGGTAAATTGATTTAGATGAAAGAAAGTACTTTGTAGTTTTGTTTGTAAGCCAGGATGTCTCTCTGAAGGAATGCGAGTTAGGTAGACTGCTGTTGTCTCCCCCCGACCCCTCAAGATGGCTCCCTCGTCTGTTTGCTTGTTGTTTTTGCTCATTGTCTGCTCATTGTCTTTTTTTAAGAGGCACCAGGAACCGAACTCGGGACCCTTCATGTGGGAGGCGGCTGTTCCCTGTTGTCATTTTTCAAATGTTTATTTACCTTAGTTTTATAACAGATTTTCAAAAGTTGTCAAAAATACCATTGTTGTGTATCTTGCTAAAAGTGTGTGTTATTAACATATTTTAAATCACAGTATTTCACTTCTTTCTTTGGATTAATTGGCTAAATGAATGAGAAATGTGTTGTCTTTTCTACATAAAAACAAATTAAAATTTTGGAAAGGAAAAAATGCAGTTCACTTGTTCTCTGAACTAAGGACTCCCCCATCCTCTCCACTGCAACGGTCTATACACTCAGCACACCTCACTGTCCCAAACTAAGTTTATCTGTTATTTTGTGATTTTTTAAAAAAAGAAAATTCACAAATTAGAGAGAGTCTTTAGCCCAGGGAGACGCAATGTCTGGGGAGGTTACTGAAGTGAAGGACCTTTGTAGGAACCCAAGGGGGGACGTGCGGGGACACGGCCTGGGCAGCTCACAGTGGCGCGGGGCCACGCGAGCCTCACCACTCGTAAGGTCACGACGGCGGAGGATGTGGTCCATGCCAGCGGATTTCCCTTCCGTAAGCATCGTGAAGACTGGGCTCCCTAAAGTCAGTCCCCTTGTAACAAATGGAAGGTGACAGAGCCAGCAGGTTACAGAAGACGGAACAGCAGCGTTCTCCACCAGGACACGCCACGTGGCTTCGTGGCCCGTCCCTCCCTGAGTAAAGCAAAAGGTTAATTAAACACAGGTAAAACTCTGTTCCAGGCCAGAATATCCAGGTAGGTAAGAAATGGAGTAAAATTAAGATACAAAGAATCACTGAGTCAAGGTGGTATTTTGTGGAGGATTATATAATGCACTGTGTCTTTTCTTTGTTTTTGGTGGTTCATGGAAAGCACTTTGGGAAGTGTTTTTGGCCTTATGCACTCATCTGCCCATAAATTAACCAAATGCTAATTTTCACCCAGAGCCTCCAGTTTTCATTTCACCTTGTGAAAGGGCAGCCTGTGGTGCACGCTTGCAAATTAAACACGTTGTGGCAAAGCTGTGGACAGCTGGGCCTGGTGGGCTTTAATTCAGAAGTCCGCTTCAGCCACCCCAGGTCACCTGGCCTCGCCTGATTAAGCAGGTCCTGTTTCAAAACTGCCTTATTCTCTGGATTCTCTACTGCCGCGTAGCTGGATTCCTAAAGGTCAGTGTCTGCCAGCAGAGCGTCGTCTTACTTGGATTTCACTGTTCTTAAGTTCATCATCTGAGTGCAACAATGTTGTAATGTGGTTTTCTTCTTTTGCCAAAAGCAAAAACATTAAACTGTAAACAACAAAAAGTCAAACCTAGCAGAAGAAGGTTTATCTTCTCATGTTCCCAAGTGTTATAAGGTGACCATGTTTCTTCTTGAAGAGTCTCTGCAAAATCCCTGTACCCGTGCATGCAGCAAGGGTGAGCTGGTGTGGAGGGGCTGGAGCCCGGCCCAGGGACAACTTGGGGACCTGGACTCAGGCTACTCCCTAAAACCCAAGCTTGCTTGGCAAGGACGGAACCAGTCCCACGGAGGCCCAAAAGGGATGGGGACCCAGCCCCAGCTTGAAGGGAAAGAGTCTTCTAATGAGGCATTCCGGCCAAGACCCTTGGGCCATCACCTGCTACCCTGGACATTTTTCTATGGCACAATTCTTTGAAGAATTCAAGGGGTTTAAATTGAACTGCTTTTTAAAAAAAAAATTAAACACCTCCACATGTAACTATGTAAGCATATCCCCCAAATATGACTTTGCGTGCTGTTAGCTGGTTTGGGCAGAATACTGGGCCCCCAAGGACGTCCACGTCTGAATCCCTGGAGCCTCAGATGTTCAGCCACATGGCCCAGAGAATGGAGTCTGCAGATGGAATTGAGATTGTTAATCAGCTGACCTTAAAATAAGGAGATTATTCTGCATTACCTGAATGGGCCTAATGTAATTGTAAGGGTCCTTAAAAGACGGAAGAGGGAGGCGGAAGAATCAGAGCCAGAGAGTCTGAGACGCTGTGCTGCTGGCTTTGAAGATGGCAGAAGGGGACACAGGCCAAGGAATGTGGGCAGGCTCTAGGGGCCGGAAAAGGCCAGACGGGCTCTCCTGGAGCTCAGGAAGGAGGGCAGCCTGCCGACACGCAAGTGTCAGCCCAGGGGATCCGTTTTGGATTTCTAACCTCTAGACTCTAAGGTGATGAATCTGTGTTGTTTGAAGCCACTTGGTTCGTGGTGATGTCAGAGCAGCCGTGGGCAGCGTGTGCACTGGCCTCCACACTGCTGCCGCTCCACAGGGAGCAGGCTTTCCACTTTGCCGTAGAGTCCCCGCTGCCGCACAATGGGAGTGTTTCTTCCATGCTGCTCGCACTCATGTAAATGACCCAAAGCAGTGAGGCCCCCCCAGCCCAGGGGCTAGGTCTCCTCTGGACACCACCCAGGCCTCCAGGGGCTCCAGGCCCTGCCTCAACCCTTCTGGGACGTGGGGAACTGGGCCGAGACATAGAGTCTAGGATGAAAAGGACCGCGGCGCCTGCCTATGTGGACCGTCTGGGAGGGTGCATGTCAAAGGACAGAGGCAACTGGAACCGCTCCAGGCCTCTGGACATGGTCCCGGGAGGGGCCACTGTGGACTGCATTGTTGGTGAAAGGAAATCATATCCCTGAAGCATTTGTGCAGTTGTCTTTAAAATCTATTGGGGGAAGTGGCTGTGGCTCAATCAGTAGGGCTCCCGTTTACCATATGGGGGGCCCCGGGTTCGGTTCCCGGGGCCCCCTGGTGAGGGCAGGCCCGCCCGCATGGCGTGGTTGGCTGACCCAGCGAGCACAAGCAGCAAGGGGGGGATAAATGAATAAATAAATAAAATCTTTAAAAAAAAATAAAATAAAATAAAAAATAAAATAAAATCTATTGGTGTGGTTTCCCATAAAGACTGTGGTTAGAGAGTCTCAAGTGCATTTATTCTGAGACAAAACGAGAGGTTCCAAGTGACTCACTGCCGCCCATTATCCCCGCGCTTCTCCTAGGAACTGGAGGTCGCTCCACTTCCACTACAGGAACCTTATTCCAGCGCCAAACTGGACACCATCACAGATCCTAAAATAAAAATTAAAAAAAATAAAAAGGAAAGGAAAGTGAGAATACAAACACTGTGGTCTGCTCGGCTTCCCCTCCTATTTTCAAACTTCTCTAAACATGCATGTCTCAGAAGCAAGGCCCAGATAGCTGCCACCTCCAGCAGAACCTTCCCTCCTCGGAGTCAGCTCTCCATGGGGAGGGCTGGGCAGCAGTCACAGCCGGCTCCCCCCGCCCGCCTGGCGGCCTCACACTCGGCTAGCCCCTGCAGCCTCTCCACTTTGCAGGTTTAACCATCAGCCTTTGGAGAACAGGAAAAGGGAAAGAAACAGAGAAGCAAATCCCCCTTTATTGCTCCCTCCTCATTTCTTTTGGTTTCCTCAATCTTGACCTTCACCCTGATCCACGTAGCAAAAGGGAAAAGAAGGGATCTTGGAGAGAGATGTTTATGAACAATAAAACCCCTTTAAAAAAAAAAAAAGAAAGGAAAGACCCCTCTGCTTTTTTCCAAGGCGACCCGGCAAGGGGACGGCTGCGAGGCACGTCCTGTTGCAGAGCAAGGAGGTGAGGAGAGAGGAGTCCTGACTGCAAGCCACGGGCAGGGGCTGTGGAAAGGGTCTCAAGCTGAGCCAGCACCCAGGGAGGGGTTGGGAGCGGACCCCGGGGGCTCCTGACCCGAGAAAGGAAGGAGGGAAAGGGGTCACGTGGCAGCAGCACCCATGCAAGCAGATGCTCTGCAGCCATTAGTTCCCATCCCGTCGGTAACTGCCGCGAGCCCAGGGGTCTGCTCCACCCCAGCCGGGTGCAGCAGAGCAGGAGCTGGGCCCGGCCTCAGGAGCTCCCACCGGGTGCTGCCCCGGCACCACTGAGGGCACACCTGGCCACACCTGGCTGCACCTTGGAGTAAGAACCGCCAGGCCAGGCCAAGGCATCTGTATACTCAGAATCTTCACAGAGACTCTGGTGCACAGCCAGGGCTAAGAGGCGCAGCCTGCAGTGGGGCGGGGTGGAACCCCACTTCGGGCCTCAGGGACTGTCCACCCAGGGGCCAGCATGGCAGGGCGAGTGGGCGTAAGATGCATGCCCAGCCACCAGGCAGCACCAACGCCCCGGGGGAACGGCAGCAGGTAACAGCTTGTGGACAGCCTTTCTGCAGGTTGTGGGCAATTTCTAGAAAAGACAGGGCATCAAGAAAGGCTGGCTTGGTCAGAGGACAGCTGCTGTTTCTCTTCCATAACACACGCCCTCATCCAGCTCGAGGACTTGTAACATGCAAAAGATGGGATGGTCACGTTTGTCTGCGTGTCTCTGGGCACTGGAAAAAAATGCCCGATCCATCAAGAGAAGCCCAAGAGAGCATTGCGGAGTCACTGGTTGGACAGGATATCCCCCTCCGCTGTCATCGACTGCAGGCCGTACGCCAACGTCCTGCAGAGCCACAGGCCTCAAGTCAAACCCTGGCTGTGTGTGTAAAGCCACCAGAGGCCCTGTTTTTCTACCTGACACCGTCAGGCTCAGCCGGGTGGTCTCTGCTACATGCACTGCCTGCAGAAGCGTCGGAGGATGAGCCACAAGGTGAAAACTAAGTCAAGTCCTCGGCCCACACAGTCCAGAAAACCCACAGTTGTTCCAATAAAGGCTCTGTTACACAACTGGAAACAGACCCAACAACTTTACAAGCACAGGTTTGTCATCAGAAAGTACATAAACATGTTACAGGGAAAACCAGCCACCAAATATTCAGAGCAGAGTCACAAAGTTCCACAAGGCCATGTGTGGGGCCTTCCACAGCTTCAGCACAGCAGCATCGCTCTGCCGCACGTCTCCGGGTGTAGTCTTGCAAGGAGGCCTCTCCCTCCTTCCCACTGCTCGTCTCATGCCAGGGCCTCCTGTCTCCCGGCCTGTGTGCCCACGCCTCTCACCCAGCTCCACTGGCACTACCCCGTGGGTCTCAACCAAGTCCAGCAGATGGACGCTCCCCTCCTCCCGCCCGAGCGCTCAGGCACGGTCTCCTCCCTTGCAGGGCTCTCGCTCTTTCATTCAACAATTACCCGTGAGTGCCGGGCGCTGTGGGCAGCGCTGGGACTACACCGGTGAGCATGGAGACGAGGCCCTGAACTCGGAGACCTTGTTGTGTGCAAGAGGGAAAGAGGCCACTGAGCTGGAAGTTGGGGAGGGGCGGGCAAGTGCAATGCGATTCAGGCACCCACCAGGCCCCCTTCCACACACACCCCCGCCCACTCCCGCCCCCACTGGCACCTCCCTGACGCCCAGGGGCCCTGCACAGGCCCACACCCCACTCCAGCTGCCTGGTCAGCCTGCAGTTCTTCAAGAAGGTTCAGTTCAGGTCTCACTTCCAGGAGGCCGGGCTCAACACCCTCCTCCAACTGAACCAATGCACCTCCGTGTCCTTCTCTGCCCACCGTGAGCTGCTCTCCACACGAGCCCACCCTACCCATCACTGCGTCTCCAGAGACCACACTTGGTGAGGAATGAAATGGCAGAATGCTGTTAAAATCTGCAGCAGTTGGGGGTCGGAAGTGGCTCAAATGGTTGGGCGTCCGTCTCCCATATGGAGGGACCCGGGTTCGATCCCCGGGACCTTCCGGTAAAAAAAAAAAAAAAAAAAAAATCTGCAGCAGTGGGATCCAAAATCACGGCCAGCATCAAGTTCAGCAAACATTTCAGATCCGTTTCTGTTGCTAAAGGTCTGAAATCCTGACTATAGAGTAGCCGCACTGACCACGGAAGCCAAGCCCAGGGACGGCTGGCCCGCAAACCATGCCCCTGCCACTAACTGCCTGGTTTAGAAATTTAAATTCCAGCTCTGACGCTAAAACCTCAAACAAGGCCACGCGCTGAGGGAAGGCCACGGCTGCGCTTAAAGACCTGGAGCGAGGGCCGCTGACCCACCTGGGACGGGACGCCTCGCAGTACAAGGTGCTGCCACCTGATGGCGGGATGGAGCCGCCCACGCCTGGGGGCAGGGAGCCTGGAGGCTCAGGTCTCTAAATGCCTGGTGCACCTCCTTCCAGAGGAAACCATGTTTTGAAATTAATCCCTGAACCATATCTGTCAAATTTAGCCCAAACAGAGAGGCAAAGCTTACAGGTGAACATGCCGTTCTCTATAACGAAGATTTGAGAAAGGCAAATTAAGCAGGGCTCCTAGAGGCAGCGTTACCGACTTCTTGGGACGCAGTGACATCCAGTGGCCTTGCAGAGTGCTGCAACGGCAGTGGAGACGGCAGGTCAGGAAGGCCAGCCAGCCCCCAACCGCAGACCACTGGCGCCTCCAAGCTCTCAGGGACCGTCTTGAATGGACAGACAATAAAGCGAGAGCTACAAACCCACAGCACTTCCAGTTTTCTCCTGTATAAACAGTACTTGTAATGTATGTACTTGTAGAATTTGTTCTAACGCTAAACAAAACGAATATACACCCACTAATCATAAATGGAAGCAGCCTGTCCCTGTGTTCTCTGAGACAGGAAGTTAATGGAGAATTAAAGTTTGAACAGAATGCTCTCCCAGAGATGAGCAAGGAGGCGAGACGAATCTTCTCTCTCCAGTTAGTCCTCCCTGTGCGGGGACGACGGCAGCAACACACCAGCACACTAGGCATCCGCTCGCCTTCTGGTGCAGCAGGAAAAGGACAGGCTCAGGCCTCCAGGCACGGGGCTGCGCCCTGCCCACAGTGCAACTGACTCGTTACGCAGTCTGCTCACCACGACCAGCTCTGCACTGGGCAGCCAGCAGTGGTGCCAGTTCTTTTAGGAGCCCTTCCAGCCCCACGCGTCATCACTGAGTGGCTGCACCCAGCTGACAGTGTAGGGCACGTGCCAGAGAGGAGACGATACCTCCTGTTTTCAGAGTAAAATGTGGAAAAATGGAATAGAATGCAGTTTGTGCCTTAGATGACTTCTGAGTGAAGATTCCACAAACGTTTACAGTCTCCAGTTAATGACGTGGGTTTTGCAATAGAGTTCCTCCAGCTGCTTCCTACAGCACTTTCATTCCCACACAGATGGGGACTTGGCCTCCCTGGCTTAGCAGCCAAGTGCGTGTCTGAATCCTTGCAGGCCGCCCCAGAGGCGCAGGTGACAAGCCTGCCCCAACACCCTGGCCGTGTCAGAACGACTGCTTGTGAGCAGGCCGTCTAAGCCAGCGTTGCTCAAGCTGTCCCACGTCTGACTTGCCGGGGTCTTCTTAAGGCAGATCCCATTCCTTCCCAGAGAGTGGGCAAGAGCAGGGCCACAACAGAAGTGACAAGCAGAGGGTCCGAATGACGCAGAACTGCAGGGACTTCTGCATTAAAGCTTTTTAAAAAGCGCCTCGCCTCGCAGGTTAAGTAGAAGACTCAGGTGTATAATGCTAAGAGTAAAAGGGTGCAGTGCTCCCTTACACTAGGACACACTACAATGTCACACTGACAGAAAAGCAAAGAGAAATACATATAGCCCAGGGCACTGAACACGTAAGCATGAAAACAGTAAGAAACGATATAAACACTACACTGTCAATTTTTGATTTTTAAAAATTTACACTTGGGAGGTGGCTGTGGCTCAATCAGTAGGGCTCCCGTTTACCATATGGGAGGCCCCGGGTTCGGTTCCCGGGGCCTCCTGGTGAGGGCAAGCCCGCCCGCACGGCGTGGTTGGCTGACCCAGCGAGCACAAGCAGCAAGGGGGGGATAAATGAATAAATAAATAAAATCTTAAAAAAAAAAAAATTATACAATACAACTGATTTCTACCACTGAAAATGTTCATCCAAGCAATAATTTTCAAATCTTTTCTCAATAAAATGATGGGCAGAGAAAGTCCAGGACTGCGGGCTGGCTGCAGGGGAACCCAGTTCTTGCTGCTCAGAGAATGCTCTGGAGAAGGAGTCGTGTGTGGCTGGAAGGAAAGCTTCGCCCACCCGGACCTCGGTCCCTGGCCCGCAAGCCAACCACTGGAGACCCCTCTTTCCGTTTCTAGCAGGCAGGACCCGCATGGCTTGTAACTCCTCTAGCCAGACCTTCGAAGAAGCTCCCGCTACAGTAAGCACAAAAAGCGGAGGTAGAAGCATTTTTTCCCCCCAACTGGATGGAGAAAAACTCAAGGGAGGAAAATGTGTATATGTTCATTATTTTAGTATTTCAATTTCTCCTAGTCTTGACTTATAAAGGTCACTGGTGAAATGATTAACCGTGTCCAAATCAGAATCAAGTCCCCAGGAAGTGTGTCGTCGCTGGGGAAGGTAACTCGTGGCACATACCTGTCGCCCCTCTGGACGCCCATGGGGATGCAGTAGTTAAGCTCCAAGCGAGCGATGTTGCCGAGCCTGAGCACAACCCCGGCGCCGTAAGACCAGCGGATGCACTCGGCCAGCTTCTGGATATGGGCTCTGGGGCCCTCCCCTGAAAAGGAGAAGAGGGTGCATAAGAGGGTGCACGACCAACAGTGTGGGGCCCCTGTCCTTTCAGAGCTGTCCTCAGACGAACCCTGGCTCTTTCCCTTGCTGTCTGCCCTTCGGTCGTTCCTGAAGTTAGGCCCAGATTTCAGGGAGCACGTCTGAAGTGAGAGGACCACCAAAACGCAGAGAGGGTTTGGGGCTACCCTCCCTCGCTGGCCCGGGACAAGCTGAGCTTGCTCACTTCTCTGGGCTCCACTCATCCTGTTTCCCTGGGCCTGGAATGGCTCTCCCATCCGCTGACCACCGGGGAAACCCTGCCCAGGCCTCGGCTCGAGGGCCTCGTGCTGTCTAGGCAACTCTTCACATCATAGCTGGAGACGTCTGCTGTGAGCCTCCTCTGGACGAGGGTTTCTTGAGAAAGGGACCGAATCATACTCAGCTCTGTAGCCATAATGACTAGTGCAGAGTAAATATCCAAGAAAGGTTTGCTGAATAAACAAACACATTTGTCTTTGCAAGACAGCATTAGACGACTATCTGTCAGGCATGCTTCACACACTCAGTCAACAGCTTTGTTACAGGCACTACACCAGGTGCATTTTTTTTTTTAAGTAAGGCACAGTCCTGAAATTGAAAGACTACGTAGGGAGCAGATGTGGCTCAAGTGGTTGAGACCCTGCTTCCCACATGGGAGGTCCCAGGTTTGGTTCCTGGTGCCTCCTAAAAATAAAAACAAATGAAAAAACCAACTTAGGGGAGCTGATGTGGCTCAGTGGTTGAGCACCGGCTTCCCACATACAAGGTCCCAGGTTCACTGACCCCCCAAAAGACTATGTAATCTAAAGGCAGACAGATACCTATAAAGTAAGCTGTGCTAGAATGATTTCTCTTAATAGCTCAAGTTTTACCATAGTTGAGGTTGCAAAGATTTCCTGCGTTGAGAAAAAAGTGTGTTCTGAAAAGTTCTCCAAAGCCACCCTGGCCCGGCCGGAAGGGTAATGGGGTGTATAGGTGTAGGCCGCCGGCCCAGTAAGCTTCTCCACCCAGGTAGTCTCCTAGTCAAGGAAGGGCGCAGAACAAAAACAAGGTGCAGAAATTTAAAATCACATTAACTTTCCACAATCTCCATGAGCAAGATTTATTTCACAGATAACGTCACGCAGCACTCAAGCTTTGAACAGCTGCCCTTCCAACCCCCAGTCTTTCTTTTTCTCTTGGTTTGCTTTATAATTTGTTGTAACTGGAAAAAATGCCAGTGTCATGTAGAAAAGAACAGAATTAGGAATTAATCATCTCTGTAAAATGTTTGGAAGAAAAGCAACTCTCATGAAAACCACTTTATCCACAGCTGCAGATTATCAGATCACTTCTGCCCAGCAAATGAAATGCAGTAATTTGTAAAAATGTCAAGACCAAGATGTAGAAAGATAAAATGCAGAAAATGCTTTTGCCATTTCTGGAAATGGCTGAACACGCCATTAATCAAAAGGCACAGAGCATCCCACCCACGCCACCCGACAGCGTGCATGCTCAGGTGTCTGCAGACAAGAGGTGAGGTTTTAAAGGTCCATGTCCACTTGGAAGTTTTGTTTGGACAAAGGTTACTTTTGCCAAAATTCAGGACTATCCACTGAGAACGTACACTTGCATTATTTCTAAAAATGCTCCTTCCTCTCTAATCCATTTTTACTAAAAGTAGCCATAACATTAAGGTACAAATGAAATGAAACAAAACAAAGAAGGCCGAAATGTTTATACTTTGTGGCATAAGTATTATTTATAAAGGGTCTTAGTCCATGACAAAGAAAAAATATCGCCGTCTCTAGGATTAACCTTAGGGAAGGGACTGTGTACTAGTTACAGACTTCAACATCTCCTTAATCCCTTTCAATACTGAAGTTCTAGAGGAAACAAAGAATAGACAAATAATAGGAGGGCAACTTCGTTTCCTACGGCTGATTAATAACCTAGTGGTGCCATAACTTAATGACCTATTCCCCTTCTATGGTCACAGGTTTCTATTTCTTGACAGTGGACATTTAGCTGTGATGAGCATCCCTGCACTCACCCGTATTTTAAGCCTTGCACTGAAACATAACATACGTATAGAAGTGGGCACACACACCCTGCATGAATGCTCAGCCCTGAGCACCCCCACAGGGCAAGCACTGGACAAGCACAGCACCCTGAAGGCCCCGCTCTGCCTCTGGTCACTTCCCACCACTCACACCCAGCGCAGCCACTGTCCTGCCAGCTCAGCGGGGCTCAGCTGAGCCTGTTTCCGAGCTTTATATAAAGGGGAGCTTCCTCTGGGCCTGGCTCTTGGGGGCACAGTATGCTTCTGGCGTTCATCCATGCTGTCGCTCAGCCAGTGGCTGCCGTGGTTCGTCCTCCCTGCTGGATACTATTCCACAGAGGGAAGGGGTCACTATCTTTTGCCCATTCTAGTGTGCATGGGCATCTGGGTAGCTTCTAGTTTGGGGCTGTGGTGAAGAGTCCCAGCACAGCAACTTTTTATAGCATCTCTGATTATTTCCTTTGCATAGATTCCTAGAATGGGATTACAGCATTAAGTCTCTTGACGTATATTATCAAATTACCTTCCCAAAGTCATGGCAATTTACATCCTCCTTGCAGAATCTCATTAATTGCTTCATAGGTAATAAAGGGACTGCCATTGTGTTTTAATTTTTCAGAAGAGTAGAAGTTCCCAAAACACCATATTGTATTTGCTTATGATAAAAAAGGATAAAAACCAAACCATCCCAAAATTTTGTTACTTTTCTAAAAAATATGAAACTCTAATAAAGCATTCTAAAAACCAGAGGAAAGGAATACACTATATTTTGTATAAAAATTTAGGCACACTGCAGTCATTATTTATAATGATATAAAATGGAAGCACTAAATATGGTAAAAAAAAACAAGTTAAAAAATTAGGGTAGTATAGTTTGTAATGGAATAATATGCATTAACTTAAAAAGTCTTTGAAATTTTTAGCAACATGTGGCGATACCTCTTAAGTAATGGCAAGTGTTGGAGAGGGTTCCAGAAAACAGGAATTCTCACAAAGGGAAGAGTATAATTGAAGCCAGTTTTCTAGAAAACAGCACAAATCCTTAAAAATCATCAACGTCCTTTTTCTAGCAATTCCACATCTGGACTTTAAAACTTACAGATAAGTATAAATGGTTAGAAAGATATTCTGATATTGTGTGAAAATTGTGGGGAAAAAAAACAACAGTGTACATATCCTAAGCTTGTGATTTGGTTAAAATAAAAAAAGCTATGTGTCAATAAGATGAAATATGCAGCCATTAAAATGATGAACTGTTTATTCCCACAAAAATATTTTTGATGTATTGTTAAAAAATGGTAAATAGGTTAAAAAATAATATGTAAACAATGCAAAATAAAACTAGGATGTGAAGCTATGCATAATAAAGCCTGAGGAATATACAACAAAACACCCTCACACGTCACTCTGGGTGGGGATTATGGTCATTTTCACGTATTTTTCGCTTAGACATATTTTCTGGGTTCTCTACAATTCATTCAACAAAGATCTACTCTATGCCTGGTGTGTGGCAGATGCTATGTTAGGTGCTAATTCCACAGTGGTGAAATATGAACATCTATTACAATTGCGATAGAAACAAACAAATATAGATGTTTTCAAAACTTCAATGTGGCCATGATTTTAGATCTGGCAATATCACAGGAAAACAACAGACCTTCACTTTGTGGTCCAATACTATGCATGCTGAAACCACGAACACTTGTCGGTCCACCAAGGTAAAACCTAAAAGAGAATTTTCAATGTCAGAGGAAAGTCATTAGGTGAAAAGCTAGATAAAACCTTGAGAGTATAGAAAGCATACAAGTTGGAGTCATATTTGGTGCTGGACTGTCAATATACATACATATTTCAGGAGGTACCAGGAAATGAACCTGGGAGCTTGTACATGCGAAGCAGGCACTCAAGCACTGAGTTACACCTGCTCCCATCAATATCAGTTTAACATGGCAAAACATTTAAGAAAGAGTAAAAAGATGCACACAATTATAATGAATTTCATAAAAATCTAAACGTAAAGAGATCCTTCTAACTTTGGGGAGGTGGGTGAGAGATACAAAGCACAAATAAAGACCCTTTTCATAAGGGCTTCTTAAGCGCTCACATGCAATATTACGTTAATAAAAAGCAGGATATGAATTGTATAACAGTTTAATCCCAGTAGCATAAAAAGGGGGGAAAAATACTGGAAGTAATAGACCACAACAGAATTGTTACTGTTCCTTAACACACTGGATTGGCACACTCCTGTCAACCATATCTGAATAAAATGAAAAGCATAAATTAAAACTTTAATTACTGTATGAATGCATTACTATGAACCAAATATATTGTGTAACATATTGTTCTATTCAAAAAATTTTTTATATGTATCCAATACATTTATAATTGAGAAATGTGTATATTTATTCATCTGTGTTTACTTTTTAGATTTTAATTAAAAAAAACAAAAACAAAAACAAAAAATAAAAAACTTAATTACTTAGAAATCCCATCCACTTCCTATTAAATTGAGCAGCTTGCTGGAACCCAATTTTCAACAGTGAGTTACTAAATAATGAGTTAAAAATGACAGGCGAAGCAGACTACAACCTTTCCAGCATGGCTGCCAAAGAAGCACCAACCCGTCAATGCCCTCGGAGACCCGTGGTGACCTATGACCCCACATTTTATTGCCGAGAGCATTAGCTGTTTCTGAAATAGCACAAAGGGACCAGGGCATAATTTTTCTAATTTTCCTGCCAGATAAAAGTCTTTGTGAATTTATTCATCTGTACTTGACTTTAAAAGTGTATAAATGTTTTTTAAATCTGCGATTTCTAAAGCAAAGGTATTCTGACACCCCATTAACATTAATCACAGAAAACACCCAGCTCTTTTTAAAATTATAAATCACAAATTCTTTAGAAAAAGTTCAAATAATCCAGGACACCCATAATATAAGAAGGGAAACGCCCCACCCTGTCTGCCCAGCGCATCCCAGTCCCCAGAGCGACGCTGCCAGTGGCTATGGGCGAGCTTCCAGCCCCTTGGCACCCACCTGCAGGCGCAGCCCCACGCGCCCGGGAGTCTGCTCCTACCCGAGGGGGACCTGCTCCTGCCCGAGGGGGACTGACTGCAAACATGATATGCAAAAGTTTAACTGATGGCCTTGATCTTGCTCTTTCTATTAACAACACAGACTTCTTGCGGGCGGCTGTGGTTTTTCCAAGCAATTCAAAAGGCCTACTATTAACAATGTCAACATGGGCAGCCTCCTAAGTAATTTTTTCCACACTTATAAAATTATTTCTGGAAATCAGATTCACGGAGGTGAACTGTTAGATCCCAGGGTTTACAAATTTTAAATTTGTAAACTTCCAAACTGCCATCCAAAAAGGCTGAAACAATTGAAGCTAAAACATCATTTTAACTAGTGCAGGGTTTAAGAAAAAGTTTCTTGCCCTTGAGGATAATATTTCAAAGCAGCAAGTACAAAATCATCTCTTGCCAGTAAGGGTTTAAAATAAGCTTTCTAAGAAAGTAGGACCCAGCAATATTCGTTACAAGCCTTAAAAATGTATATATTCTTTGAGACAGTAATTCCACATTTAAGAATGTCTTCTCAGAAAAAATGAAAGACAAATTATTTAGAGTTATTCTTCACAGTGTTATTTAAAGAAACCACAAAATTAAAAATAACTAAAATATCCAAAAATAGGAGGTAGGCTAAAAAGTCATGGTACGTGCAAATAATGAAATATTATCTGCCATTGAAATGCTGCTTATGAAGAACTGCTCATGACTTGGTGAATGGTTACTCTCTAATTTCTTAAAAAGCAGAGAAGACACAAAACTGTGTGCAAAATAAAGTATATCAATGATTTAACACACACACACACACACCCCTACAAAAAACAGACCTAAAAGGAAATAGTTCCAAATGTTAACTCTGCTTATCACTGAGTAGAAATGAGTCTTTTTTATATCCTTAAACTTTCTCTATGTTGGTATTTCTGTAATGAGTATGAACTGCATTAGTTTATAGTAAAAAACAAACAATATAAGTTTTAAAATATAATAAAGTACCCCCCCCCAAATTAGCCAGAAACATCAAAAGTATAAGGTATACTGGGTATTTTGAGGCTAACTTAAAAATTAAAACTAAAGTGAAATATAAAATATTGTTCTCCTAAATCGTTAAAGTTCACTACACTCTCTTTTAAAAATCAACTAAAAAGATCCAAATGAAAACCATCTGCAAATGAACCATTCACTTATTTTTTTTTTTGTTTTTTTTTTTTTTTTGTTTTGTTTTGTTTTGTTTTTTTACCGGGAGGTCCCAGGGTTCGAACCCGGGTCCCTCCATATGGGAGACGGACGCCCAACCAGTTGAGCCACATCCGACCCCTGAACCATTCACTTATCAACACTTACCTGTCTGCGATACTTGATGGTTTATCACCAATGGGTACCAACATTCCACCCCAGAGAGCCGCCGAAACGACCTATGGAAATACAAGAAACAGCCTTTCTTTCATCCGGAACGAGCACTTTCAGATATTAAATACATGCCCAAATCCAGTTTCCAGCCCATCCCGAGTTCTGCATTGGGGAGTGAGGGTTACAGGAGGCCACCTGGCTTGTGCAGAATTTCAGTTCAAACCGTTTTGTGGATACTTTTGAAACATGCAACGCACAAACAGCGAGCCCACCCCCAGCAGGGCCTGGCCTCCATGCTGACACGGGGCAACAAGCCGAGGCCTGAGGGCGGAGGGAGACCAGAACCCTGGACAAGGGATTCTGACACGGGATGAGAGGCACAGCACCTTCGGCCAGGAGAGGGCCTGGGCTACAACACCCCGACGATGACCAAGTCCAAGCTGCAGGGACAGAACCCATCTCTCGCAGGGCAAGGCACAGTGACCTCATCGCAGCTCAGGCCCTTCCTGCCCCTGGGCTCTACTCACAAGCCCCCCACCCCCACCAGGTCTGAGCCCACAGGGGAGGCTCGACGGCCACCCACAGCCGATGGCGTCTTCACTGCAGCCCACCCAGCATCTCCTGAGCATGTCCTGCCAGGTACATCTGTATGACCAACCAATTCCTCTATCTTCCAAAGCTGCTCTGATACCTCTTTGCTACGAAGCTCTAATAAGAAGCGTTACAGGTGAAGCATGGGATAGCGGGCAGAGAAGACCAAAGGGAACAACCCTTCTGATAAACTCAACCACTTATGAAGACATCTCCTCTGAGCCTGCCGTTGATAGATGCTACAGAATAAAGTGCAGGGCCAGGGCTTGGGGACCTTGGAACTACTACCCCGCACCAGCCTCAACACAGCTCTGGAAGGAGCCAGGGCGGACAGATGGCGCTGGCTGGCGCGGGCAGCCTGCCTGGCCTTGGCTCTAACAGCCTCCCAGACCCGCAGGGCTTGCGTGCTTGCGGCCTGGTGGCCCTGCAGGCCTGGGCGCCACCCCCAGCAAGGAGGTCGTAATCAGAAGTGCTGAACCCCTTCCCCCCGCAGCCGCCCGGGCCAATCCTACGCACCTCCCCTGGTTTAGCCCAGGGACAGCAGCCCACAAGGAGCCTGAGCCTCCCTGGCCATCCTTACCTGCTACCACTGGTCTCTCCAGAGCACTCCCTCTAGTAGCCGACTCCTAGCTCTTCAACACCAACAGGACGACCTGCGAACCTGCCACCTCCTCCTGGGCCCCCTCCCTCATTCTTGCCCTCCTCACCCAATTAAAATTCCCTGCCCGGGAAACGGATGTGGCTCAAGAGGTTTGGTGTCCGTCTACCATATGGAGAGACCGGGGTTCGATCCCCAGTACCTCCCGGTTAAAAAAAAAAAAAAAAAAAAAAAAAAAATTCCCTGCCCGTCATTAAAACTCACCAACTTGTTTTCACCTCAACCCGGGTTCCCTCACCTGGCAAAACCACAAGGCTGGTCAGCTCTACCTCTCCATGCCCACCAGCTTGTACCTGCAGGGCTCAGGGTGGTGGGAGAGACAGCACATGGATAGGATGGGAGCCTCACTGGGAATCTGTGACGGAACTCCAAGACACTTCTGGAACTGCCCGGCAATCCCCGCCTCCATGCCCCAGCGCACTGCCCTTGATGGTTTCACAGCTGTCCTTGCTCCTCAAGCCACCACCTCCTCCGCACCTCCCTCTCAGCTGAGGGCCCTGCTTCCTACCTCGCTGCGAGGAGATCAGCACCGGAGGAGACCCTGCAGGAGCCACCACCTCATCCCACCAACTCCCTCAGCACATGGACCCCAGGCCTTCCACATGCTGCTGTGGGGGAACTCCCTGCTGCCCCCAGAGCCAGCCAAGCCCTCCCGTCCACTTCCAGGCGGCGCTCCTGCAACGGCTCCCCTCCCTCCAGTCATCCTTTTCCCATCAGCTCACAGACATCCTAAAGAAAAAGCCAAACAAAACCACCGTCATCAATTCTACAGCCCCTCCTCTCACCACTGCCCTATACTGCTCCTCAGAGGAGCTATTTTATCATTTCTGTCCTCAATCCTTTCCTCTCATTCTGTTTTTGTGTGTGTGTGTGTATTTTTAAAATACAATTTTAGTTTGGAATAGTTTTAGATTTAAAGAAAAGTTGCAAAGATGATACAGAGTTCTCTGTGATGGTAACATCTTACGTTACCTGGTACATTTGTCAAAACCTAGAAACCAACAGTAGGACATTGCTATTAACTAAAGTTGACGCCTCCTTCAGTTTTTGCCAGTTTTCCACAAATGTCCCTTTTCCGTCCCAGGAGCCAACCTGGAATCCCACATGGCATTTGGTCATTTTCTTTTGAACTTCCTCTGAGACCCTTCTGTTTCCTCAAAACTCTTTCCGTCTAGCTCACCAGTGACCACCAGCAGGGAAATCCAAAGGCCAGCTCTTGAGCTAGAGCAGCTTACCACTTTTCACAGGTGGATCGCCCCTCCTGCGCAAACCTCTCCTTTGCTGGCTCTCCTCCTCTCTCAGCTCTCCCGACCTGACCGGTGGCTCCTTCTCAGCTCCCTCTGCTATTTATGTGCATCTTCCTGACGCCCAGAGCTTGGCCCTTGGGTTGCTTCTCTTTTACTCGTGCCTGGGAGGTCCCGTGTGCCTTGCACTTGAAGTGTCATCTCTATGCTGCTAACGTACAGGCCTCTCCCCTCTACTCTAGACGAGTGTTTAGCGCCTACTCAACACCGCAATCGTAGCAAGTGCAGACTGAGCACTTTGTTTCCCTGCTCCTCCCTCAGCAGCCCCCGTCTTGTAAAGGGCAAGCCTGCTTTCTAGGTGCTCAGGCTCCACGATCTGGGAACCACACTTGAGCTCCTCTCTCTCAAGCACAGACGGCACTCCTCGCCCAGAGCTCCTCTCTCACTGATGTTTCCAACCAGCTCCTAACTGGCTTCCTGCTCCCAGCCTTGCCCAACAACCTCCTCTCCACACAGCAGGTTCAGAGATCTTTTATAACGTGTCATGTCACGTCAGCGCCGGTCCTCTGCTCAGCCGCCTCCAACAGCCTCTCATCTCCGTCCGAGTACAAACTAGAGCCCTCAGCACGTTCAGTGGGGCCCTCCCTCCAGCCCCACCTCTGCCCTCAACCTCCTCTCCACTCCACCCCCATCACAACAGGCTCTCTGCTAGATGGGAACATGCCGGCTATTCCTGCCCAGGGCCATGTGCACCATGCCCTCCCCAGAGAGCCCACTGCTCGTTCCTTCACTTTGTTAGGGAAGAGGCCCCTTCCCCGATTATCCTGAATAAAATAGCATCCTCTTTTGTTCACTTTCTATCCTGCTCCCTGCTTTTAAGGTTTCAGCACAGGCATGACTCCTGTGGCCTTCTCTAACCCCTCAGACCAAGTTAGGGGCTCCCCGCCTTGCCTGCAGCTCCTGGGCTTATCTCTGAGATGGCACTCATCAGTCCCTCCATTCATCCATCATCCCTCCTTCCGTCAATCCTCTGTCCATCCTCTGTCCATCCATCATCCAGTCTTCCACCCATCCTCCACCCATCCATCATCCATCCTTCCATCCATCCCCTACCCATCCATCATCCCTCTGTCATTCATCCTTCTGTTCATCGTCCACCCTTCCATCCATCATTCATCTATCCAGCAAATATACACTGGCTGCCAAGCACTGTCGAGGCACTAAAAGTATATCACTGAATAAAACAGAATTCCTGCTCTCCAGGAAATTAAATTCTGGTGAAGACACTGTTGGTGGGAATGCAGGATGGTACAACCACTATGGAGGACTGTTTGGCAGTTCCTAAAGAAGTTGAATATAGACTTGCCACGTGACCCTGCAATACCACTACTGGGTATATACCCAGAAGAACTGAGAGCAGTGACACGAACAGACGTCTGCACACCGATGTTCATAGCCACATTAGTCACCATTGCCAAAAGTTGGAAACAACCCAGATGTCCATCAACAGATGAATGGATAAACAAACTGTGGTCTATTCACACGATGGAATATTATGCAGCTGTAAGAAGAAATGAAGTCATAAAGCATATGGCAACCTGGATGAACCTGGAGGACATTATGTTGAGTGAAGCAAGCCAGACACAAAAGGACAAATACTGTATGAATGCATTACTGTGAACGAAGTATATTATGTAATATATTGTTTGATTCACAAAAAAACAAAACAAAACAAAAACAAACAAAAAAATTACATGTATCCATTACATTTAATTGAGAAATGTATATATTTATTCATCTGTTTACTTTTTAGTTTTTAATTATGTTTTCGATTATTAAACGTACAAAATAAAGTTAAAAAAAAAAAAAAGTTAAAAGAAAAAAAAAAATCTGGTGAAGAGAGACCTATAAGTAAATACATTAATATATAACTTGGTGGTGGTAAGTGTTAGGAAGTGACATTACAAGTGACAGGAGACAGGAAGGTGTCCTTGACAGGCTGAGATCTACGAGGAGGTGCTCTTTTATAGCCCCCATGATGACTGACAGAGCTGATTTTAAGACAGAATTATGATCACACCTTCGAGTCTGGCTAAACCAGCAAGGGCAAGGGCTCCAGCTCAAAGCTTTATGCTCTGGGCTCCACACTGACTGCTCTCGATACTCAGGGACTTGGCTCTTCTATTAAGATTCTAAAAACAAGGGACAAAATGCAGGTGACTCCAATTTAATAAGATACTCACTGAATCCAACATGAGCTGTTTATTCAACTGAAGCTCAAAATCTTCCTTTATGAAACTCACATCTCCTCCAGTGTAGCCTGCCAGTTCCTGTGGGAAGAAAGTCCTCCGGTCAAAACGGAGCCAAGACAATGCGGTCGCAATTACTATTTAATTCTGTTATTTTGTATTTTTTAAAAGGCAACACTATTTTTGTCTTCTGTAAATTACATTCTAACTGCTAAAGACAGGAACAGGGGAAGGACAAAGAGATACAGAACCATCAAGAATGTTACTCTGTACTGTGAGAGAAAAACACTGGCAACCTTATCGTTTGCAATGGGTATGGACTGTATGGCCAACTCACTCTTTGGAAAAAAAAAAAAAACAGCCGATGATTTACAACTAGGAACACTTCATATAAAAATCTAGGTCTCTAGCTGCTCCCCAGAAAATGAAGATTATGCAATCCCGCATGACGCAACTGGCTGGGGCGAGGGCAGCTGCCCAGGCTGGAGGCCATGGTGGTCTCACAGGCCACCCACCCCCGTACCCCCTGACGTTGCTATGGGACAGTTTCCACACACTGCGCTTGCCTTACCAGAGAATTATTTCTCTGTACCCCTGCCACAAACAAAAGAGGGGAGATGAAAGAGACTAAGACCCCTCGTGGCGTACACTTCTTGATGCCGGTGGAGCCCAGTCCTCCCAGTGTGCCGGGCAAGCTGCGCCAGGTCTCACCGCTGCCCTCCTCTCACGGATGGGCCCGCCGGGCCCCTGCAGGCATCAGAAGTGCTCGTCCAAGAGTAACCAAGGAGATCACGCAATTCTCTTCCTGACCCCATTGGAGGTGCCACCCACCACCCTCCTCTGATGTCAGAGGGCTGAGCTGCAGGAAGCAGGGAGCAGGGCCAGGGCCAGGCACCTGCCAGTGGAGCCCACCACTCCTGAAAACAACTCTGGCAGGGCTGCAGCAACTGAAGGGAAACACTCACTACCACAGATGTCAACGCCTGCGGCTCCCTATCCCCCAGGGTCACCCACCCCTGCACAAACTTTACTCACTGTCAAAAGCTCGGCCACCCCTCCCCAGCAAAGAATATAGGTAAATGAACACTACCTGGTTAATTTTCAGCAAAGCACCGCGTCTTGGTAAAATGGAAGAATTTCGAGAATCGATGACCATGGCATGCTGAAAGAAATTCGTATTTGGTGTTATTTTAACTTCAACCAGTTCTCAGCACTTAACAGAGTGTAAAAAACTTAATCTTTAGAAGAGCCCCGTGACAAGGCCAGCATTCTCCTCCCTATTTCATGGCTGAGCTTCGAATGAATCAGCAATTCACCTAGTCAGGTTGGGACGGTGCCCCCAGTGTGGTTCATTCTTTCAAGGAGCTCGACACCCTGACTTAAATCTCCTTAACCAGCTTCTTTTTTTTTTTAAGTAGGCACCAGGGATTGAAACCAGGACCTCGTACGTGGGAAGCAGGCGCTCAACCACACAAGTTAAACCCGCTCTCCTCTAATTATTTATTTATTTTTTTAAATTAATTAATTTATTTTTTTTTGGCTGTTCCGGGGATTGAACCTGGGACCTTATACATGGGAAGCAGGCGCTCAAACCACTGAGCTACATCCACTCCTTCTAATTATTTTTGAAAGCTTTTTATTCCACGGTCAGCTCTTCAATGCACCTTTCCCCTTTCCCACACGTTATTTAGAAAAGATAACAGGAGGGAGTGCAAACACCGAGGGCCCAGCAGCCGCTGTTTTCATCTCTCCTTACCGAGAGAGAGGATTTAAGGGAATGTCCACTTTCTTTTCGAACAGCAAAAGACGCGGTCCTTGCCAGGCAGCCCAGCTCTCGCCACACACCTTCCCACTTGACTGCGTGGCTGGTCCTCCACACGGGGAACTAGGCACAGGGGAGAACAGGGGCTGCTTTTAATACCTCTCCAGTCTGTATATGCTTTGGGAAGTTGTCCCAAATAATTTTTTGGAGTGAAGCATCATTAACTAATTAAATACCTATATTAATTTTTTTAAAAGGAAGAGGGAGGGAGAGACAAAAGGAAAGAAAGAGATGGAGGGAAGAAGGCGAAAGGGAGGAAGGCGATTCACATCACATGAAGTACCGCTCCAGGGGAACGGGGCTGTGTGCTGGGTGAGGGGACAGGTCCCCTCTGAAAGCTGTGGGCACCTGACAAGCAGCAGGTGCCTTAGGTGACGACGCCTTAGGTGACACCCAAGATGACTTGACACACACCCCACCTGGCAAACCAGCCCTTTTCTGAAGCCAGGCCCAGTGACCCACATGGCCCGAGAGAGGAGGTAGAAGGACCAGTGACACAAGGCATAGCATCCCCCCCACAGAGACCAGAGCTAGTGGGCTCTGGGGTCCAGAAGCGGGGCTGGCCTCGCGGCCTGACACTCTCTCCAGGAAGCCACAACAGCCCGTCTCAGATGCCCATCTCGGAGCAATGCCCACTTTCCCTCTGAACAGTTGACAGTGACATCTGGCGGCTTCAGGAAGCAAGAAGGTGATAGAATTCTTACAAGAAGCCAGGTTGCCCCCTCCTCAGACTGAGCACGACGCTGTACATTCCTGTAGCCCACAGGCCTGCAGAACCCAGGGCCACTGTGGGTGGGGTGCTGTCATGAGCCAGACACCCTACCAGCTTCAGGGAGCAGAGCCAGGGGCACCCACCTTGACAAAATTATTGCTCAAGCACCAAGGGCACCGGGCCAGGTGCTGGGGAAGCAGGAGGCGGCTCAGGCTGCAAGCCTGGCTCATCTGCTACTTTGGCTACTTCCCTGTTACTTTCCCAAATGCCTGCAGAACGGTGGAGCTGACCTAAATCATTTCTTCATTCCTTATAAGGAAGCTTTTAACAAGAAAAACACTAGTAACCAGAGAAGAAACATCTTAAGTCTCTGGATTCCGTCAGGACTAGGCAGGGACCACGCAGCAACAATCTCATTGTGTGTGTGTAAAACAAAGTTGCTTCTCTTTTGTCACCAAACCCCTGCCCCCTCCAAGGCCCACCTCTTCAAGGACCCTCTTCTCAGCTCTCTACTGTCTGAATTCGCCTCCCTTGGCTCCCACCAGCCTTTTGAGCACTCCTTGTTCCACTCCAGCCCCTACCTCCTCCCACTGGGTACCTCCACGTCATGTCCCCTAGGCTAGACCGTGCCTGCATGTCCTCCCCCCCACCGCTCCCTAGCACAGCTCTGGCAAAGAGTAGGGGCCAAGGATGACCCTAATAAATGACTGGCTAAATGGGTTTACCAGCGCAGCTGCTGGCAACACTGAAGCCTTTGCCACACACTTATCTCCTCCATCACCCATGTGTTCAGCCAGTCACCCATTCACTCATCCATTACTAAGTCCCAACTCTGGGTAGGCAGTGAGGATACAAAACTGAATAGGAAAAAAAAAAAAAAAAAAAAAAAAAAACCCCGAGTAGAAGTAGGTTCTTGCCTCCAGGAGTTCAGCCTGGGGGAGAAACACCTCTCCCAGCTTCTAGAAGTGCAGCTACACGTCCTCCCCCCTCCACAGCGCATCCACCTAGCCACCACTCTAACACCTTGATGCTTTTTACCGCTGCTACTCTGGGTGGATAAACAATGTGTTTCTACTCTCCTAGAATCTCTGCTCTTTTAAAAAGGTCTCAGGAAAAAGGAGGGACACAGGGGAGAAAGATGGGAGAGCAGGGGCTAAGAGAACTGCTCTTGCCCTGTGGTGTCCCCTTTTGTTTCCCTCCCACATAAGAGCAGCAAAGTGTCTGCAGGCTGTTCACTTCCAGACAGAGGAAGGCTGCCTCTTGGAGAAAAAAGAACTGGAAAGACCAATGCTCAGAGTCCTCAGGTCTGTATCATGAACCTGGCGTACAACCTGGTTTACCTGCACTTCAGGCAAGTCAGGCTGCTCAGCTTCCACAAACCTGGGCTGCAAGGTCAGAAGCATCAGTGGCCAACAGGTGCCACGTGCCTGCCAGGTGCCACACACTAGACAGGAGCTCACCCCTCTTTTAAGGACTGACTTGGAGAAGCTGCCCAAAGGCACACACCGTCAGTAGCACAGCGGGGTGCAGGCACAGGCAGCCTGGCTCCAGAGGCTCTGTCTCACCACGGCTGCAGTTCTCAGACTTTTAAGATACAGAAGAGCCCCCAGGAAGAAGTGCCAAAGGTTCCCAGTCCCCGTTCCCAGAGATCACAGCCAAGCTGCAGCCTGTCAACCTGCCTTTCTAATAAGCCCCCAGCTGATGTGACTGCTGGTCTCAACCCTACACCCGCGGAGCCCTCCTCCGTGGCCGCGTCTCAAGGCCCTTGGGGAGCCTTCCCATGGCATCATGTCTCAAGGTCTTTCCTCATGAACGAAGGCCAAGAATGGGGGCGGGGGGAGTAAGAGGAAGTACAAAGAGAGTAAGGAATGGGGTTCGTCATTAAACCGAAACAGTCATATGCTACCAATTCCATTTGTGGCATTTAATCACCACCTCCTATAAGTAAACTTAAATGGGAACCTGTAAGTGAAATCATTTAGTGATCTGAAGTGACTCTGCTGGCTCTAAGAAACTGGGGATCTTAACACACAGGAGGAAGGACAAACAGACGGAGCAGCACAGGAAGCCCGGAGAGGCATGGCTGGGAGCAGGCTGGAGGAGCCCCACTGTGCACACCAGCTGCTCTCTGGCTCTCGGGCAGCCTATGCCTGCGGGGCACCCACAGGTCTGCTAGTGGGGAAGCACCCAGCAGGAGGCAGCTGACCAGCAGGCAAAGAGCAGAGGGTGATATCAGCAACACTGCCTGCCACTCCACGCTCAGGCCACCGACAGTTCGTGTGCTCCCTGCCCAGCCTCCCTTTGGAGCTGTCTTTGGGAATCAGTTAAAAAGGAACTTTCTTTTTGCCCAACTCCAAAGAGAAAACTGAAATGCTACTTACACTGTACTCAGCTGATACTCCTCTATCTGTCTCCCGAAGTGAGCTCCAAGGGAACTGTCCAGTAACTTTATATAAGTTTACAGAGAAACTAGGAGACAATGGGACAGAGCTTTAAAAGCAGGAACAGTGACTATAACTTGTAAACATTTAAATCAACAGATTTAAAACACCCTTCTGGGCTTCATCTTCATGAGGAAATATTTAGCACGTTGTAATATGGTAGAAGTGGAAGCTGATTCTGCATAGCTTCTTTTCACAAACAAGGCACCTATTTTTACTTTTAAACCAGGCCACTGTATTCAATGTTTGGTTTCCTACTTTCTTTCGAAGTTTCCGGGCTGTGGTTTGAAGAAGGACAAGCCATATGAAGTTTCTTTTGTTCCATAGGAAAACTGAAAAGTCACCTTTTCTGCACGTCCTAGAAGGTTAGGAAGTTTGAGGCCAAGTACCTAAGAGGAAAAGAAAAATAATAATGGTCTAAATGGAAGGAATAACTTTTGATAAAGACTATGCTACGTAAGGAATTCTCATAAACAGAAAAAAATGTAGCCACAGCCCTGCCCATTTTTGCAATTGCTTTTATTCTTCGGGACGGGCCTTGGCAGAGTCATGCACTGCATGCAAACCTGACTTACACGAGGGGCAGGTTTGTCTCACTGACCATGGAGGTCGGGGAGGAAATGAGTTCTCCAGATCTGGAGTTTGGGGGAAGCTGAACAATACGAACATTCCCCAAATCATTCCTAAGTCACTACTGATACTAATATTGTTAGCATGCCATCGAAAACATATCATCAATTTTAGGGAGATCAAAGAGAAACCAAAAATAACAACAGATTATCTTACAAATCAAGTGAGAAAGTCATCAGCTTTTAGAGTGCAGGCATATTTTTAAAACTTATAATTCAAAGGCCCAACATTAAGAAGGAAAAGTCTACAACTTACCATACTGCCTTCATTGTTCCCAACCATGGTATTATAACTGCCCGTTAATCTCCTTAATTCAGTTACTTCAAACGTAACATCCAAGCCATTTGGAAGTGCATCATCACCTGAATAAAGAGAAAATATTAAACGATAAGATAGCCAGAATACATCATTTTATTTTAGGTCCCACTGCTAAAAGAGACAAAAGGCAATCTGAAGGTTCATTTTTACATTACAACCTCCTTCAGAAAATATACCATTTATTTTAACGTTGAAGGATACTTCCACACAAAACACCCCTCTACACCAAAACAAAACAAAACAAAAAAAAAGATTTGATTTTCTGTAGTAGAATATAGATATATAGTCAGATTTTGCTACAAGTACCTAACTATAAGCTTAAGCCAGCATTATTTGCTAAAGGACTTTGTTCTCCTACTATGGAGAATACTAGGGATGACGAAGTGGTAAGGCAGCCGGGAAAACCACACTGGCCTGGGACAGTCTCCCAACTGTTCTCTCCTGCCTAAGCTACTGTGATTTTAAGTCTCTCTTAGTCACAGCTGAACCTATATTCCAAATAATAAAAGTATCTCTAGTTCACATAGCGTCTTATGTTTTATAAGCATTTCCATGTATTGTTCACATCTTCTCAAAATTACCCACTCCCCAATCCTGAAGCGTTCACTTGCTCACTCATTCCAAATATTTATTTTTTCTACAGATCTCTGCTGAATTCAGAATGGAGCCCCAACTCCACCATGATCAACAGTAGATTGGTCTCCTGCTTATTCCTCTGCTTCACCCCTCATTCCCCAAATCTGCACTCAGCTCTCCAAATGCTGTGGCCTGCCCAACAACTGCTGCTCTCTCTGGCCACTGGGCCTGTCACACGCCATCCCTCTCCCTAGACACGCTTCAACCCTCCTCCCCAACAACTCCTTTTAGGTCTCAGCGTATGTATCACCCCTTCCAGGAAGCCCTCTCTGAAACCCCTAATCCCACCCCGCTAGACAAGGGCACATTTCCTTTGCATATACATCAACTCATGATGTTAACCACTTATCTCTCTGTGTCCCAACCCTGCCCCGCTTGACTTGAAGTTCCTTAAGCAAGAGACTTGGCTTTGTTAGCTACTGTAACCCTAGTACTTAGCACAGGGCCTGACCGGTACCTAGTACTTGTTAATAAAAGAATAAATGTTGACCAGTCAAGACTCGTCCAATGTCACACAGCACACAAGTGGATGAGCAAAAACTAACCCTGCAATCTGATTCCTAGTGCTGTCCTCTTGTTAACGTCTGCCAAGCCTCAAAGACAGATGCCGGCTGGGGTGTGCAGAATGAAGCCAGGCTACCTCCTCTGGGATTCGCAAGACAATAGCTGCAAGTTCACCACTCCTCCCCCTGCCTGCAGTGAAACTCCACTTACTTCCTCGACACTGGTAAGTGCCAAGACACTGCTAAGTGCCAAGACTTCAGTTTGAGAAGCCTCCAGGCTCTCTCTGTATCTCGCCATGGGCATAGCGCCTCTGTGATCCTGGAGGATGGCTAGAAAGGGAAATCATGGAGTATGACACCACAGTACCTACCTTGGCATGTATCAATCAAAACATCCACTTGTCTAAAAATTCCTAGACGAAGCAATTTTTCACGGGCTTCATGAGATTTCCGCATTACCTGTTAGAGAGGAGAAAATAGAGAACGTATTCTCTTAAGGTCCAGAAACACAAACGGTGGCAACATGAGTGAGCTAGTGGTTTACCACTGGGGAAGCTGCTGGTCACCAAGGAGAGCTCCGCCAAGACGAGCCACATGGAAGAAGGCCAAAGCACCGAGGAGAGCGACAACAATCCAGCCGAAGGTGCACAGCCACAGACTCAGAGGCAGGGGATGGGGCAGAGCTTACCCGGGGCCAGGGAGGGGGGTGGGGAGTAGCTGCTTAATGGTGCAGAGCGACTGTGTGGGGTGAGGGAAAAGTTCTGGTCATGGATGGTGGTGATGGTGGCATGATACTGTGAATGCCACTGAACTGAATATTTAAAAATGATTAAAATGGGAAATTTTGCTTTTTTTTTTTCATTTTACCAGTAGGTCCCAGGGATCAAACCCAGGTCCCTCCATATGGCAGACGGACACCCAACCAGTTGAGCCACATCCGCCCCCCAGGAAATTTTGTTTTATGTATATACATTTATGCACACACATATATATACACACATACAAATTTTTTAAAGAAAAGGGGAAAAAAACCAAGGCCAAGTCAAAAAGCTGTGTGCATAGACTAAAATACACACACACATAGCCTAGTATTGTTTTTCCAGAAGGGATCACAAGTGAGAGTTAACAGTGGTTATATGTGGTGACAAGGGGTTTTTTTTCATTTTGTGCCTTATTGTGTTGTTTGAATTTTCTTTTTTCTTTTTTCTTCTCTTCAATGTTGACAACGATTATAAAGCCAGCAGTCCATCCTGATATGGGGAATCCTTTCTAGCTGGAGGGAAAAGCAGAAGTAGAAGCGGTGAGGCAGGAAGGGGCCTCAGGAGGTGCCAGGTAAAAGAGAGCTATTGAGAACTCTCAGCTGGGGAGACTGATCAGCTTCCTCATGACAGAGAGCCGATCACGTGGATTTTTGCTTAAGAGGAAATAAAACTGGAGACAACCCCAAACCGAGATAAAACCAAAAAGAGACTATAGCAACAGACCTGGGAGACATGACGAAGGTTGATCAAGCACTGGCCATGGTGTTGGGGGACAGACCCCAGAGACGTGGGACAGACAGAAGCCAGAGGACACAGCTACTAGTTAGATTCAGCACGTGAAGACAGAAGGGGGAGGAGGCTGTGGAAACTTTCCACTCTAGGCTTAGCACCTGGCAAGAGGTCAGTGCCATGAGAGAAGCAAGGGTCAGAGATGGAATGGCAGGCAGGAGTGGGGAAAAAAGAGACCATGAATCCAGAATCCAGCCATACAGCATTGGAGATGTTACAGTAATTCCATGAGGAAATGCTTAGCAGGCAGTTGCGTATTCAGAGCCAAAGCTCAACAGAGAGGAAATGGCAAGACATGGAGGGTGGGGAGTCCTCAACACAAAGGCTGTAGCTGAAACCAGGTATAATGTTGAGGTCATCAAGAATGTGTGAACAATCCAGACTGATCCTCACAGAAAATCCATGCTTATGCGTGGTCACAGGGAAAGAACCTAACGGTGGAGCCTAAAAATGAAAGTGCTGAGAACCAGGAAGCAACCCAGGAGACAGGGCTTTCACAGAAACTAAGGGGAGGGAAACCTGTCAAGAATGAGGGAGTATACAAACAAATTCAAAAGACGAATAACAAAGCAGGAAAAAAACAGATTCAACATAAGTGACAAAGCAATCACTTCTTTAATATGCACGGAATTCTTATGAATTAACAGAAGCCTAACAACCTAATGGAAAATAGGAGAGCAACAGGTAACTCCCAAGAGGAATATGAATGGCCAATAAACATGAAAACAAAAAGATCAATCTCATGCCTAATTAAATAAATGCAAATTAAAACAATGAGAGTATTTTCCCCCAAGAGCTTGGCAAGGATTTTAAAAAGTCTGATAACTCCCAATGCTGGGAAACAGCCACTCTGCTACACTGCTGGCAGGAGTGTAAAGAAGCAGGGTAATCTGGGGAGCGATATGACAGTGTCTGTTAAAATGATAATCTTTGACCTAGGAGTCCCACTTCCAGGAATTTATCCTACAGACATACTCTCATATATACATAAAGATACATGAAGATGTTTATTGCAGCACCATTTGTAAAAGGAAAACAATTTATTTAAATGTCCATCAGGAGGCAACTGTTTACAATAAATGAAAGTCCACTCAGTGAGCTACCAAGCAGCCAGCAGTAGGTGGAGATAAATGAAAATTAAAGATGCAGAAAAAAGGTGGAGACTGGGATTATTTTTAAATGATGTTCGTTTTTACACATGTGTACAAAACAGCTGGAAGGATAAGAAACTGTCAGCCCTGGTTACCTCCCTGTCAGCCCTGGGTACCTCTGGAGGGTGGGACTGAAGATTGGCCAGGAGGGAAACATGTACATTTCTTTTCAGACCCTTCTTTACCCATCTGGTTTTTCATACTTTCTTTTTAAACTGCACTTATATATTAATCTTTAAAAAGAAAACACACTCATTTTTTTAAAATGGGGATTTTCAACAGTGCCAAACACTTCTGCAAAGTCAAGTAAAAGGGGCTGAAAGGAGCCAGCTACAGCTGGCCCCCAGGAAGTCATCGGAGACCTGTGCCCAGGCCTGTTCCATCTGGTTCCAGGGGCAGAAGGACAGAAGGAACCCACAAAGGAGAGGAGAAATGGTGGCCATCCAGCAGAGACTGGTGGAAAAGGGAGCAGGGGCCCCCAAGAGCCAGGAGACAGGTCAGTGAGGTAATGGAGGGGAGGCCATGTGCACAGCGCTGGGCACAGTGCTGGGTAAGGGGCCGTGCTCGAGCCATCAGTGTCCAGTGTGGAGCTAGGGACAGTTCTGAAGAACAAAGGGAGAGGCTGGCCTCAGAAAAGAGGCCAAGACAGCGAGGAAGAAAGGGAGAGGCAAACACATGTGAGTCTCTGAGAAGCATGCAGGGATCTGGGGGCGTCGGACTGGGAGGGCCAGGGCTCCCTTGAGGAAGGAGGCAAGGCCGTCAGCAGAGGCTGGCCTGGGGGCTCAGTGGTCTGAGGACACAGGAGGTCCACAGGCTCTTCAGGAGGGAATGGAAAAAAGAATGTCAAGTAGAGACCGTACTCACTTCAATAAGGTTTTTAGCCTTAAAAACATCTCCAATTTCACACATGATGATATCATCTTTAGTCCTCCCAAGTCCATCAAAATGAACATGCTGAACAACCACCTAAATGTGACAAGGGACACTGATTATTAAATGTGACACAGGGTGAGAGATGAAGCAGCAAGGCTACAAACACCTGAAATTAATTTCAGTTTATGTTTTCTTTTCAAGTTTAATGACCCCCACTTCTTACGCTCTTCTATTTACTTTTCATACCTTTTCAAAAAACTGGCCTCGTGGACCTACCCTGTTAGGCCCATACTTCCTGCAAAGGAAATCAACAAGGTCTCCCCAGCTGGCTGAGCAATGACCCTCCAGCCCTAAGCCCTGAGACTGACCTGGGGACTAGCCCTGCCTGACTGCAGCTCCCACTAAGTCCCTGCATGCACCTTGCCCAGTATGGCCCCAGGTTCAACACAGGAGGATGAAAGCTTATTCGCAGAGCCTCTCATTGCTCCATCTCCTCACTGGAAGGTCAATTCTTCAAGAGTACAAACTGCTTCTCATTTACCATTGTTTTCATAAATGTCACTCTGCAGAGTAAATGCTTAATAAATGTTCACTTAATTCATCCATTCAATAAAAATGTGCCGAGCCAGGTATTGCTCAAGACGCTGAGAAAATGGCAATGAACAAAATATAAAAATTCCTGTCCCAAAGGAGAACTAGGTGATGTATATGATGCTAACAGACAGCACAGAGAAAAATAAAGCAGGGATGGAAGTTAGGGAGTACTAGGGGAATTTATATTTTAGAAATTACAGGTGATCAGAGATGGCTCCATTTAATGAAAGAATTGCGGAAAATGTGCTTCTATTTCTTCAGGTATATTTAAATTTCAAAGAAAACAAAGTTTAGGAAAAGTTCTGGAAGCAGGGAGCACAAGCATAAAGTTCTGCTTAATTTGAGCTTGTCCTCGAAACTTTGGGGTGTGTTTCCCTAATAACATAAATACAAAAATTTGTATAAATAATTACTAAGGAAATACTGTTTCTCTAAAAGGAAATACTGTTTCTCTAAAACCACAATTTTTCTAAAAGCTACCAGTCTTTCTAAAATTTAGTTATAAATTCTTCTTTGATAATAACAAGGCGACAGTTTAACTCCTTTACATTTCCCTAATGTTTTACTGAAGTGATAGTTTCTAGTAACAACTATATCAGGCCCTTTGACAAGAACACTCACATCTTTGTTTTCAAGAATTTCTTGTTTAGCTTCAGGTTCAACTTCAACAAATTCAGCTTCTTCTCCTAATGCTCCAAAATCAGGTCCACCTACTGGCAGAGGATCCAAACTCTGAAAGGGAGGGAGGAACCGCAGACAAATTAACATGTAACATATAAAAACCAACATCTTTCAGTTTTGCTTCTAAGGGGTGCTCCAGAAAATCTGGTACAGGGGCTCCTTCTGGTGAGTGGAAGCAAGGCGACAGGCAGTACAAGGGCATATGTCAGCTACTGTTAATGTGTTAGGTTCTTAGATTGGTGGAAAAGTTGGCATTTATATTAATAAACAAACAGTTACAAAACTGAGGATCATAGCTAACCTAAGATGGTATACCTAGGAACCATTTGAAGGGGAAAAAATCATTACAAAATAAAATACGTCAAAGACATTTATCAAGAAAAAGAAAAAACTTTGCTTTCCTGTTGTTATAGAATGTACCCTAATTTTTAGACTCGAAATTGGATACATTTGAGGATAGTCATATTGATAAACTATAATACTAAGAAAACATTTTGTTCTGGACCCTGATAGATTTTTTTCCCAGCTCATAAGGTCTCATTCATACTTAAAAGGAACTGCATATGCTCCTAAAATGGGCTAAAAATCAGTCACATTCTTTAATATGAATAGACATTATCTGAAAAACTAATATTAAAGCATTTTTTTTTAAAGATTTTATTTATTTATTCATTTATCCCCCCCTTGCTGCTTGTGCTCGCTGGGTCAGCCAACCACGCCGTGCGGGAGGGCCCGCCCTCACCAGGAGGCCCCGGAACCGAACCCGGGTCCTCCCATATGGTAAACGGGAGCCCTACTGATTGAGCCACAGCCGCTTCCCTAAAGCATCTTCTAAACATGGATTCCATAGGTGGCATCTGGTGTATTACTGTCAGGGAAACATAATAATACAATAACATACATAAAATATATATCTCTATTATATAACATATATAACAATATAATATTCACACAATCCTTGTTTGTTCTTACACTGGTTTGACTGTAAGTCACTGCGATGCTTCCTAACTACAGGGATTCCGAGATACACCCTGGAGACAGATCCAGAAGGTCTAGGGTGGCACCAGATGATTGTTACAAAACAGTCAAGTTCGGGGAAACGTGTGCTAACCAATATCTGGCTCTTTCCTTGCTCAACTAATTCTCTGCAATCTGGCACTTTCAAAGCACACAGATGTGTTTGACATCTGTACCACGTGAAGCCATGGGGGACCCTGGAGCCACCATCACCTTTCCAGAATACTCTACAGCCTTTTAATGTCTTCCCACTGTCACTGGTTCTTTGGAAAGGCAACTCTGATCTGACAGTCTCAAGTCCCCCTTTCCCATCCCTGCCCTAAAAGACTCCAGTGACCCTCAAAAGTGTCTCCAGGGATAGAATCCAAATGGATTCCTCAGCAGAGCACATAAGGAACTCCTCCATAGGCTACTATACTTTAAATCTCCACTACTCCTCCCACTTCACATTCCTACTTTTGCACACCTTGTTTCCTCTGCCTTTCTCCTGCGTAGATTAAATATCCACCTTACACGTCACTCCCTCTGTGAGCCACTCCTGGCTTCTTCAGGAAGAATCAGTCCTTTCACACATCTTGATCCTAGAAGTTTGTGTCCTTTTCATATACCCTTCTGTTTTCTTATTTTGATCTGCCTTGGCACATCAGAAGTACTCAATTATTTGCAGAATGGGCGAATGAATAGGAAACGGATGTGACTCAAGCGATTGGGTTCCCATCTAGCTTATGGGAGGTCTAGAATTCGATTCCTGGGGCCTCCTGGTGAAAGCCAAGCTGGCCCGCGTGGCAAGCTGGCCCGTGTGGAGTGATGACCCATGCAAAGAGCTGGCCCGCGCAAGAGAGCTGACCCACTCGGGAGTGCTGGCATGCACGGAGAGCTGGCGCAGCAAGATGACGCAACAAAAAGAGACAGAGGAGAGACAATAAGAGATGCAGCAGACCAGGGAGCTGGGGTGGAGCAGGAGACTGAGCGCTTCTCTCCCACTCTGGATGGTCCTGGGATCAGTTTCCGGTGCCTCCTATGGAAAAGACGAGCAGACACAGAAAAACACACAGAGAGCAGACAGTGAGTGCAAAACAACGAGGGGAGGGGCAGGAAATAAGTAAATAAATTAAATCTTAAAAAAAAAAAAAAAAAAAAAAGAATGGGTGAATGAATGAAATCTTTGCCCTTTGTTTGTCCATCTAACAAGCATTTACTAAGAGCCAGGGATATGGCAGTGAGCAGGACCACGTCCTTGCCCTTAACAGTGGCTGGAGCTGAATATTTACATTATGTAAAAAAGGAAGATAATGCTGGACAAAGAATATATAATTTCATACCACCCTCTCCTTTTGTTGAGTGATATTTTTTTAAAATGGGCTCATTACTATATTACTCACAGTATGAATAAATTAAAACAGTAACATTTTACCTGCTCCATTCCATGAATATGTTTTCTGTATTTAAGTTTACATAGAGCAAAAAAGTATATTAGAGTTATGCAAATCGTGTATGCAGAATATGTACTATGGTTAAGACTGTGCCTGGCAAAAATACAACAGAGCAATCTATGGACACTAGTGTACAGTAATATATTAATAATCTTCCATTAAGAGTTAAAAAAAAAAAAAAAAAGGAAATATATGCTAAATGAAAGAAAATAGAGAAAAGGTATTACATATTGTTTAACTCCATCTATACAAAATATAAATACAACTAAATAGATATACGCAAACAGAATAGCAGCTATGTATGGCAGGGGAAGGATAGAGAGATTGAGAGGTGATTATTAAGGGGTAGATTTTTCTTATCTGTCTGGTTTTTGTTTATTATTATTATTAGAGTAATGAAAACGCTTTAATATTGATCGAAGTGAAGAATGTACAACTCTGTGATTACACCAAATACTATTGATTGTGGTTCAGCAAAGACCTGCCAACACATCTGCATCTGTTTTCTTTAATCTGAAATTGAGACTGTTAAGTCCAAGAGAGGGTCTTTGCAGTTTCAGAGGTACACACAAGCTTGATGTCCTAAATTAACTGTTAAAGTTAAAATAAATTTTCAGCTCTAACCTCTAACAAGCAGATAAGTCTACCAGTCAAATTTTTGTTGAGTACCATGGGCCAGATACTCTGCAGGGCATGACCTCAATTTGATGAGTTTATGATCCAGCATTTCCCCCCCAGATGGCTCCCTTGTCTGTTTGCTCATTATTTTTTGCTCGTTGTCTGTTGCTTCTTCTTCAGGAAACACAGGGAACCAAACCTGGGACCTCCCACGTGGGAGGTGGGTACCCAACTGCCTGAGCCACATCTGCTCCCCCCAGCATTTTAAAGTAATTAGACTAGGACCAAATAAAAAATATAAGAATACATAACAGAAATTAATGGTAAATACTGTTTCACAAAACCTTTTGGTTTCACATATGCATAAGAGAATTAGGTGGTAAATGTAAAATGCTTTCTTCCTGTGAGTCCTGGGCAAAAAAGTTTGAAAAACATTGGTTAGCAGGATGTAAAGGTCAAATAAAAAAGCTGAAAACATTTTTTTGTCAACACATTAATCAAAGGAATACAATTTTAGAGTCAAAGGAGCTCCATAAAAAGAGGGATTTTTTCCCCTGTATCCCAAGCACCTACAACAGTGTCAGGCACATAGTAGGCCATCAGTAAGTAACAGCTGAATAAATGAATGAATGTTTACTTTTTTTTTTCTATGATGCTACAAGGGATGCAAGCCAAGTAAGATGCAGTTCCTACTGTAACATCTAGAATCTTAAGAGTCTAATATGATAAGGCAAAAATGCAAACAGAACTAAAACAAGGCAGAAATGGCACCAAAGGAAAATTTTCAAGAAAGCTGGAAGCACAGCCAAATGAGGGGGTAGTAAGGAGATTTATGTAGGAAGTGACTTGAACTCAATCCTAAAAGATGGGAATATTTTGCTAACTAAAAATGTACGTTAGGGTGGATGATGGAGGAAGGATCTGTTTGTGGTACAGCCCAGTCCAGAAGGCATGTCAAAGAGCAACGGTGTTGATTTGAAGGAAAGATACATAAAGAGGAGTTAAGTCCAATTCCTGATGCTGGTATGAGAAGTTTGTACTAAATTCTTTTCGAGTTAATGAAAAACTAATTACAACTTCCAAATGGAGGCAAACGAAACAAACCATGTTATAGTAGAAAAGTGGTGCTGAGGACTGGGAATCAGGAGGTCTGAGTTTTAGGACATTCTGGGGCACTAACAGTGTGACCTGGGGCAAATAAAGTTTAATCTCTGGTCCTCAGTTAAGATTATGAAAAGGAGAGCAGTATGACAAGTAGTCAGTACGTGCCGAACACCAAAGTAAGTACTTTACAAGCATTATGTTTTTTCATTTTCACAGTAGCCTTGGGGTGGCGGGGGGAGGGGGGTGGTACGATTACTCCCTCCACTTTAAAAGTACAAACTAAGCATAGAGAATTTCTATCTTTGCCCGGGAAACAGAGGAGAAAGGCGCACACGTCTGACTTCTAGCAGACTTCAAAGAACGCTAGCAGCGGGGGAGGATAGAGAAAGTGACCAATAAGAAGACACCCAAAACGGCTGAGGGTGGAGAAGTCGAGTACACAGAGAAAGAACTTACTACACTCTGCTCCAGGTCATCGCGGAAAGCTCACTAGGCTTTTCTGGGCCACTGAATGGCTGGGTGACCTTGGGCAAGTCACATTCCCCGTGTGAGCATCGCTGGCCCCCTTGGAGGGCCCGGCCCGGCCCCGCGCGGGCCTCGGGCCCCGCCGCCCTCGCCGCCCCTTCACCAGGGAACCCCGGGCGCAGCCACGACAGTGTCTCCCCGCGGCGCCCGCCGTCTGGCCTGCCCAAAGGTCATGAAGCCCGCCGGTCGCTACACCTCTTACCCGGGCGTGCACCGTCCCCATGGTTTCCTTTCTTGCCGCCGCCCAGCACAGAAGCCCGGCCGGGACCGAAGCTCGGCTGCTGAGCTAAGAGGGCTGGTCCGCGGGGGCGGAACACCGGCCAGCGCAGTTCCCACAAGCCCCTGGAAGCGGCGCACTGGGAGCGGCCATGGTGCCACGCCCTCGCCCCGCCCCCTGGGCAAGAACACCCCCACTCATTGGTTCCTTTGAGTCTCTGACCCGGATGTTCACGCGGACGCCGGGGCGCCATGCGCTCTAGAGGTGGCGCAAGCGCAGAGTGCCCAATGACGCTCGTGGTGCTGCTGGCACATGGAGGGCCATCTCTGGACGTCGCGCCGGGGAGTGATCAGACGAGCTGACGGGTGTTCTAGGCCTTACACGGGTCTCAGGTCGTACACTGGACTCTCCTGGTAACCCGACCCGTCGGGTGCTGTGCTTGCCCCACGCTCCGGTGAGTCCCGACGCTCGGCCGGAGACGCCAAGGCTCCCCACGCCCGGCCTGGGGTGGTCTCGCTTCTGGAGCTGTCCAAATCCGGATTGGTGCCGCGGCCCCTCTTCCCCGGCGCGCGTGGACCGTCTCAAGTCTTTGAAAGCCCCCAGGGTTCAGTGTCCTCATTGGTGAAAAGGCGATGGTGGTCTTACACCCTTCCCGGGGGTGGGTTAAACGGGCTCATAGTGTACGAAAGACGGAATGTAAAAGCGCCTGCCCCAGTACATGGCGGGCAATAAATGACCATTATTCACTCAGCTTCAACCAGCAAATACTAGCGAGCACCGCCTGGGTGTATGGATGAGGGCCAGTCACAAAGGTGAATCAGAAACCCAAGGGACTTAATTTTGGTCGGGGTAATGGCCTCCATCCCCCCAAAAGACGTAATTAATATAAGAGCCTATTATTGCCATAAATGCAATGAAAGAAACAAATGGAGAATGAGAAAAGGGGAATATTGAGTGTCGTGTCGAGTCATTTACAACCTCCTGAAAACAAGATCATCATCATTTCACTTCCTTTTCAGCTCCCTCCTCCTCCTCGTCCCCCTCCCTACCAGATCCTGACACCTTTATGTAAATAGCGGTACCCCAGCCCCTAGCATCCCTGGGTTAAGCATACAAAGTCCACCTTCCCTTTCTCGGCTGGAAAAAGGTAGAACCTAGCCTGCCAACCCCTCCTTCCCTTCCAGTGCACCCCTTGCAGGTGGACTTCTTCACCTCTTTCGAGCTAGTCTGTCAACCCCATGAAGGCGGGACCAAATCAGTCTGGCTCACAGCCTAGCACAGTGCCTGGCACCATGGAGGAAACTCCTCCCTGCCAAAGCAAAAAGCAACTTGTCAAATGATGCCTGCCAGAGTCACCACTTCTTGGCTTGGGCTCCACCAGGCCCTCTGCCCTGGGTTCCTGGCTGCTGCCACCCATCTCCCCAGTGGCTGGATCCGAGGAGCGTTCATCAAGGTAGAGGAAGCCATCTCGCAGGCCGAGGGGACTGGAGGAAGAGGCTGAGAAGCACCGAGGGACTGGCAGGAGGGATGTGATGAAGACGGGACCTGAGCAGGATAGGCGGGAAGGGGGCTGCAGCTGCTGCAGGAAGGCAGGCTCAGGGTGCTGGGAGACTGGGAGTGAGGGGGCTGGGTCAGGCTATAAGGAGACGTGGGAATGAGGGGGCTGGGTCAGGCTATAGGATGTGCCCCAAACAACTTGGCTATGGGAAACTCTAGCACGACCCAGGTAGAAAGTGTGGGGTCTGGGCCATGGCAAGGACTGGAGCAAGAGGCCAATTCCAGTTAAATGGAGGTGGACCTGGCAGGACTTGGAGGCCACCTGGAAGTGGGGGAGGGGAGACTTGAGTCCCTGTTCCTGGCTTGTGGACTCAGTAGTCGACAGAAGACCCAGAAGAGGACTGAAGAGCTGAGGAGCTCTGCTCTGGAAGGGTCCTTTTAGAGGTACTGCCAAGGGACATCCTGGTGGACATGGCCAGTGGGTAGGTGAGGACAGGGGGGCATCTCCTCAGAGTGCTGGCTACAGCCTCAGGCGGGAGTGAGATCTCCCCAAGAGTGGTGAGTGCAGTTAGCAGCGCCTTGGGGAGCAGCCTCGGTGCCTGGGAAGGAAACAGAGCAGCATGAGAGTAGGGGTCTCAGAGGAAGGAGATTCTAGGAGGGTCTGGTCCAATGTCCAGCCCAGGCTGCCCCATGTGGCAAGAGGACCTTGGAAGCCAAGGATGACCTGGGGATGGGGGATACCTCGGTGGCTCCTGGGCAGAGGCCTGGCTTCTGTGGGGAGAGCAGACAGTGGGAGTGAAACAGGAACCCAACAAGGGAAATGATTTGGAAGGAGCTTGGCAATAACGGAAGGAAAGCAGCATGGGTTTCCTTCGTGGGAAGGTTTAGGTGTCAGCTGGACTGGCCTCTGTGTCCACTTTCTGGAGATGGATTAGCCTCTACAGTCGGTCGACTTTTAGTAAAATGGGTGGGCCTTCGCCAATCAGCTGAAGGCTTAAAGAGCAGAGGACTGAGGTTTCCCAGAGGAGAAGAAATGCTGCCTCAGGTCTTCAGTATCAACGCCTGTCTACCTTTCCAGCCTGCTGGCCTGTCCTACAGCTTCAGACTTGCCAGCCCCCACAATCACATAAGACATTTCCTAAAATAATCCTCTTAATAAACAAACACATATATCCTATTGGTTCTGTTTTCCTGGAGAACCCTGCCTGGCAGGTAGAAAAGATGTAGGGACAAGGGAAAGTTTTTTTAAAAGAACATTTATTATGAGTTATATCCTGATTATAAAAGTAATACATGTTCACCATAGAAATCTAGAAATCACATAAAAGCACAATGAGTAAAATATAATTACAAATAATTGTAAAATGATAAGCATTGTAAATATTCTGGCATATATCCTTTGTCTTTTTTCTGTATATACGCCCATACATTTTTTTTAACACAAGTGAGCACAAAATCTGCTTCAAGTTTTGCAATCTGTTTCTTTACCAAAAACTATTGATCCCTGACATCAAATATACTACGAATTATTCTCGACAGCGGAATATTCCAAAGCATTCTGTATCATACATTAGAAGGAGGAATGTATCTAGAAGGTGGGGAAATGTGAGGATGTTGGTATCTACTGCTGAGAGACGCCTTCAGTACAGGAGAGGGGCAGGCTGCAGGAGGGAGAGCCTTGGGGCAGCCAGAGAAGGCGGGATGGGATAGCAGTTAAGGTGCAGGTGGAGAGGGAAGTCTTGGCCATTTCTGAGAGTACAGCACTTCCTTGTCCTAGTACACATTTTATAAAAGTCATAAATCATATGCTCACTGTAAAGAGCATTTTTAAAAGCAGACAGAAAATGAGTCCCATGTAGTCCTATCAGCCATGTAATAGATTTCTCTCCTGTTAAAGCCAGTGTATATATCTGTCTATACACAAATGTCTTGGTTACTAGAAAATACTGTTAGAATGTAGGGACCTACGATGAGGTGCTAACAGAGGAAAGCCTGCTGGGAGACTCCAGAGGAGGAGGGTCAGGGGAGGGAGGAGGAGGAGGTACAAGGGCTCAGGCCGCAGGAGCCAGGGGTACAGCTGGGGCTGAGCCCACCCAGTCAGCACAGAAAGGGGACCAGTGCCTTGATCTGGTCTGGAGAGCGGGGAGGACCGGGCCACTCACTCAGCCCCTCAGGGACAAGGAGCAGCCCCATCCCAGACTCCTGCCCCGAGGGGAGGCTCCTGAGCACTGGGCTCTAAGCCCTCCTTCTCCCAGGCGGCCCTGCCTTCAGGGAATCTGATCACCTCCAAGGGGAATCACTTTCTCTTTTCAAGGCGTGGCTTCTCCTTGAGGTACTTTGTCAGAATTTGCATGTTCTCCAGCGTCAGGTACTTAACAGTAGACATGAGGGTTGAGACTTTGTTGAAAATCCCTGGAGTATGAGTGTTTCCTTTTTTTGTTGTTGTCTTACTGAAATGCATGAGAAAAAACACAACCATTTCACCTTAGGAAAATTACCTTAAGTTTGCTAATAAATCACTACACCTGGGGCAAAGGTAGGTTTCCTGTCTCCAGGGTCCTTTGCCACTAATGCTGGGGGATTAGAGGGGACAGAGAGAAGACAGGTGGTTATGCTGTGGGGTGATGGGAAGGAAAGAATGACACAGGTCAGAGGTTGGGGAGAATAAGCCAAGTTCACATTGCAGAGGGCCAGGGGAAAGGAGGGTAGATGCTTCGCTTGTATTGGGCTCAAGTTTGGGGTGCCAAGGTACTGCCTGCTTTGTAGGGATTTTCTAAGGCTTATCCTATTAACTTTTCATGGGTTCACCTAATACACAACCCAACAGATAATAAAATGTCCTTACATTTTCATACGACATCCTTTATCTAGCTAGGTCCTATCAGGTGTTCTCAAATTTAAGTAATTTATCTCTTTAACTGCACCCGACAGGCAGGACTCCTACTCGCAGGCCGCCCTTCTTGAAGATTCTCTCCCCTCCTGCTACACAGAACCTCTCCTGTATGGGGAGGTAGAATCATGCTTCTCTCTTCCTTCCAACCCCAAGATTGCACAAAGGCCGAAGGCAGCCCCGTCCCCACCTCAAGGACCCTGCCTGTCCAAGCACAACCGTCCAGGACCTCCACTGGACATGCCTTACGATGGCTGAGGACCAGAGCCAGGGCTGGAGCCTCCTTGCCTGGCTCCCAGGTGCCAGGCTCGAAGCGCCTAAGCCACATGGCCCAGACACAGGTACTCAATTTCCTAGAAGTTGACTTCTACTTAAAACTGAAGTATCTTTCTAGCTTTTCCTAAAAACAACTCCATTCCACGTGTCTTCGATAAACTGTGAGTGGAGTGCAGAGGCCAGAGTTGGGTACATCTGAAGCATCAGTTCATTGAAAGGCAGAGGAGAGGGGACCTCACAACGGTGGGCAAGGTTCAGCAGCCTTGAAGGCATGTCCTCAGCTTGTCTTCTGAAATGACTCAGAAACCCTTTTCCCCCACTCTGCCCCTGGCAGTCACTTTGCTGCCTGAGAAGAAGGTCAGGCCAGACTTGAGGAAGGATCACTGGGTGGCCGCAGCTTTGAGTCCTTCTGGCCTGTCCCCAGAGCCAGCTTCCAGGCTCCGCAAGGCGTGGGGCGGCCAGCAGCATCGCTAGTGTTCTGGGCCATGCAGGACAGCCTGGTGGCTGGGTGCTGGAGCTGGGGATCTGGACCACAGGGAGAACACCAGCTTAGCCACTGTTTCTGCAGCTCGGACCTTTTCCTTCCCGAGTGGCCGATGCGCTGGGCGCTGAGTGCCCTGCCATGCATGCTCCGGACCCCGCAGGGAGGCCCAGCCCACACCAGAGCTACACCACCACCCTGTGCTGGGCTGTGGCGTCATCCCCGTCCTCCCAGCCCCGGACCCTGCCCACTGGACATCACAGGCGTCCCTGTCAAGAGCTAGGGCTCATCCAGCTGCACACAAGCTGTCACCACCAGGGACCCGCCGCAGCCTGCCACCCATCACCCCCCACCAGGACTCCTCCTCCGGCTGGCCATCCGCACCCCCTCAGAATGCAAGGGCCCCGAGGCTGGCAGTGGACACCTCCTCCCATCCTGAAGCCTGTGAAGCCTCCCCAGTCCTGCAAGTTCTCCTCAGGCCACGCCCATCTTGTGCTTGCCCAGTCCTGGCAGTTGCCCTTTGCTTGTGGCCTGCTGCCAGGAGGTCACTGGAATCCAGCCTCCACTTGGCCACTGCACTCACTTCCCAATGCACACCAGAGCCTCACACTCCCCTACTTTAGCACCTCCCGTGCCTGCCAATAATTCTCAAAACAACAACAAAAAAAGCCCGTTTCCTGAGTGCCCAGGATGTGTCAGGTCCTGGGCTGGGGGCTCTTAAAAGCCCTCCAGGGAGATGAGGCTCCTTCCTGTTGAACAGGTGAGGAAACAGGCCCAGGATTTTCAGCATAAGCTTCAGTCCTCACTCTGCCACCTAGGCCTTCCTGCCCTTATCAGCAGTTTCCAGAATTCACAAAGTGGCAGCAGGGCCCGGGCAGCCATTTGTTAACGACGTGGATTGTCAGGTTCTACCCCCTCAGCTGAGGAGCTGGCCTGGCCCCTGGCCCACCTCCCCCTGTGCTGCAGGCACACATAGCTGCTTCCTGCCAACTAAGCACAGGCACCTGACACTCCCTGACCTTCATCCTGCTCCTGCGGCCTGAGATGCCCTTCTCTGCTGTGTCATCCAGCTCTGCCTTACTCTGCCACCAAGACTGGGCTCAAAGGGACTCCTCCCACGGGAAGGCTTCCCACCCCTCTCTGCGGGGCTTCTGGGCACCCTGTAACATCCTGATGACCATTTTCAGCACCAAGAAGTCTGGTTTCCTCAGCTGCCAGCCCAGACAGAGGCTCCCTCCACAAGAGGACAAGCTCCTCGCTGCCAATCAGATGCAAAAGGTTCTGGAATGTCATAGTGGCCTGATCAGAAGAAAAGGGGTGCCTGAGTGGCCCCCAGACTCACAGTCAGATGATTTACCTGGAAGTGGGGAGCAGAGATGTCACCAGATGAGAATAAATCTGGGAGGTCACCCGCCACAGCCGCTGGATGTCATCAGGCATATCCGGGAACCACATCACCAGCCTGTGGGAATAAAACCCAAAGCATTGAAGGATGGTGGGAAGAGGGCAGAGTAGGGTGCCAGTCATTCCACCAAAACAACAATTCAACAGGCAGGAACTGTCTGAAACAGCTATTTTGAAACTCTGGAGGCCAGGAGAACAATGTACAGCACCCAGGAAAGAGCAGGATGAAGAGATAGATAGATTATTTTATTTTATTTATTTATTTATTTTTTAAGATTTTATTTATTCATTTATCCCCCCCTTGCTGCTTGTGCTCGCTGGGTCAGCTAACCACGCTGTGCGGGCAGGCCTGCCCTCACCAGGAGGCCCCGGGAACCGAACCTGGGGCCCCCCATATGGTAAACGGGAGCCCCACTGATTGAGCCACAGCCGCTTCCCTAGATTATTTTATTTTTTATTTATTTATTTTTTTTAAAGATTTTATTTATTTATTTATCCATTCATCCCCCCCTTGCTGCCTGTGCTCGCTGGGTCAGCTAACCACGCCGTGCGGGCGGGCTTGCCTTCACCAGGAGGCCCGGGGAACCGAACCCGGGGCCCCCCATATGGTAAACGGGAGCCCTACTGATTGAGCCACAGCCGCCTCCCTAGATTATTTTAAAGAATAGGGAATTGCCTCTCCACATGGTGGCTACTGGCTCCCATCCCCCCCTTGCGGCGGGCTGCCTTGGGGTCTGGTTCCTGGCTAACTGCTGCTGGCAGAAAAGGACATAAAAACCCTCCTGCCTAAGGGGTGGGCACGGCGCATCGCCAATTCTGGCTTTTCATTAAGGAATTCCGATCACTGGGGCCAGGGTCTCCGGCAGCACTTGTCTCAGCCAGCCCCAGAGAGGGACGGGCTGGTGGAGACTTGGAGACGCTGTGCTCTCTCAGGGCTGCGGGGGACAGTGAGCTGCGGGCTGCATGGCTGGGCAGGCCAGGAGAGCTCAGCTTTGGGGAGCCGTCAGCAGAGCTCTCGGCACCCTTCCTGACCCCCTCCCCAGGCACCATTTTGAGCGGCCCACCCTGTTTTGGCTGGGAAATAACAACTTGGGAAAGTTCTCTCTAGTGTGCCCTCATGCCAGAATTTGCCGTCTAGGCAAAAGCAGCTTGAGACAATGAAAGGAGAGTAAAAAAAGCATAGAGGCAAACAGTCTGGAACGAAGGTTTGTCAGCTTCAAACATCTCGGAGAAGGAGGTATGTCTCCTGGGAAACAGAGGTGACAACTAAATTCCTGTAAACAGGGAATGCCAGACAACTAACAAGCAAAAGCCTATGACCAGACAGAGGCCCAGAAGTACAGGAAAATACTGCACACTGCATTCGCCTTGGGCAGACCCTCCTGATGGAAGGGGTGAGGCTCAAAATACCCTCTGTCTTATCACCAGCCGGTTACAAAACCAAAAAAAAACAAAAAGACAAAAAAACAAAATGCAGGGAATAAATCCCAGAGTTAACATATGAAAATGCTGAATGTACAGTGTGCTTCAAGAGTATAAGACAAACAAAGAAACAGGAAATGACCTGCCCAAAGGAAAGGAATTAAAACACAGAAAACACATATAAAGATGAGAATGTGGACAGACGAAACAAAGCCTTGTAAAAACTCAGGTTAAAAATGCTCAAGGGGGGGGGCGGCTGTGGCTCCAATAGTTGGGCGTCCGTCTCCCATATGGAGGGACCTGGGTTCGATCACCGGGACATCCCGGTAAGAAAAATAAATTTAAAAAAAAAAAAAAATGCTCAAGGAGATGAAGGAAGATACAGAGAAAGAATTAATGGATGCCAGGAAAATGATGAATAAGCCATATGAGAGTTTTAGTAAAGAGACAGGAATTCTGAAAAGGAACCAAACAGAACTACTGGAGTTGAAGAGCACAATAACCAAAATGAAAAATTCCCAGGAGGGTTCCAGGAGGAGACTGGAGCTGACAGAAGAAAGAGTCAAAGAACTTAAAGACAAGACGCTTGAAATGAGTCAGACTGAGAAGCAGAAAGAAAAAAGAAATGTAAAAGCAAAAACAGTGTAAGAGACCTCTGGGACACCATCAAGCGCATCAATATGTGCATTATGGGGGTCCCAGAAGGAGAAGAAAGAGAGAAAGGGGCAGAAGGACTAGCCAAAGAAACAGTGACAGAGAAATTCCCAAACTGAGCAAAAGACATGAATATGCACATCAGAGAAGCCCAGAGGACACCAAACAGGATAAACATGAAGAAAAATACTCGCTGTCATATTTTGATCACACTATCATACACAAAGGACAAGGAAAAACTTATGAAAGCTGTAAGAGAGAAGCAATGTGTTACATACAAGAGAGTACCAATTAGACTGAGTGAAAATTTCTCATCAGAAACCAGAATACGTAAAGTGCTGAAAGAAAACAACTACCTGCCAAGAATTTTGTATCTGATGAGACTTATTTTCAAAAATGAGGGAGATATTAAGCCATTCTCAGATAAACAAAAACTGGGCGAGTTCATCACCACTAGACCTGCCCTACAAGAAATGCTAAAGGGAGTACTTCAGACTGAAAGGAAAGGTCACCAGACCAGACTGTGATTCAAAGCAGCATAAAAAAATAAAGACCTGTGGTAAAGGTAACAATTTGGATGATTGTAAGGGCCAGTATTATTGTACTATGCTTTTTGGTATGTAACTCCACTTCTTACTTCCTACAGGTGCTAAAATGCAAATGCATAAAAAGTAAAGAAAAATTCATGTTTTTGGCCATACAATGTACAAAAATACAAGTGGTAACAGGTAAAAAAAAATGATGGGGGGACAGAGGGGTATAGGAAAAGTATATGTGCATGCTAATGAAATTAAGTTGTTATCAAACCAAATATGACGGTTAGATATTGAAGATGTTAAATTTTAGCCCAATGGTAAGAACAAGGAAAACAGATGGAAAATATATCCAGATAGAAATGAGAAGAATATTTCATATGTTGCAACACACAAAAAAAGCAAATAAATATAAAAGTAGGCATTAACAGAAGGGAGAGACCAAAAAAAGTATAAGACTTACAACGGATAGATAGCAAAGTGGCAGAAGAAAGTCTGGGATTATCAGTAGTGATTTAAATGTAAATGAATTAAATTCTTCAGTCAAAACGCAGAGATTGGCAGAATGGATACAAAAAGTTTGACCCAAATACATGCTGTCTACAAGAGACCTTAAATTCAAAGACAGATTATATACAGAGGACTTTCTGGAAGATGGCTTCAGACTAGTCAGGCAGGGCTCAACTTTCACAAAAAACAACGGAGAGACTGCTAAGGAGTGTGGAGGTTTTCTTTTTGAAATAATGAAATAGTTCTAAATTTTCTTGTAGTGATGAATGCATGACATTGTGATTACACTAAAAGCATATTGGTAAAAAATAAAAAATAAAAATAAAAAGCCTAGGGCTTCTGGGAAGATGGCGGACTAGTAAGACACGGGAATCTCTTCTCCAGAAAAATAGCTAGAGGACAAGCTGAAACAGCCCTGAAAAAGATCTTCTAGGGTTTAGGACAGCAGTTGAAGACTGCACACCACCCAGAGGAGAGAGGGACAGAAGAGGGAAATCGCAACTACAGAACCGTGAGTGGGAAGTAGCAGCTTCTTCTGCTGCCGGCACCCTCCCCCACACTCTTCAGAATTCTCAGGCCCCTGGGCCTGCGACCACAGACAAAGGGGGCTTCAGGGATCTGCCACTCCCGGAAAGGGGAGAGAGAGGAACACAGCCTTAGGCTGACTCAGGTTCGGACATGAAATTTGGGCTGCGGAGCCCCACGGACCCTTCCACACGGAGGTTTGCCCTGGGAGCCTAGAAAGGACTGGAGAAATCCGATCATCGCAACCTCCCTCTCTTCTAGCCTGGACTAATTGTTGAGGACTCCACGGGCAAGGGGAGAGAGAGCCTGGGGCTGACCCTGCTTTGGACTCCCAGGTTTGGTCTGCCCTGTCCCGAGAGCCCTTCCAGGCTGGGTAGGGCTGCGTCATTGTTTGCCATGGAGCCTGCAAGGGGCTAAAGATACACAAACCTCCCAATCTCATCCTCTACTAACAGGGACTGATTGTTGAGGATTCAGAAGGGAGTGGAAATATTTCCTAGCTGGGAAAAGGGGGGCGCTACGAGAGAAGTCTGGAGAACTGTCTCAGAAAGTTTGAATCACAGGGCTACTAGCCCCCAGACAGGAAGCTCTATCACATTGATCTGGTCTGTCTCACAACAAATACGCTCCGACCAGGCATTGAATTGAGAGCTGCCAATAAGCGTCATCTCCTGGCATACCAAGGAAGTGCACATAAGAAAATTAATAAGTAAGAGAGGCTTTTCCTGGCCTCTATAGCCTCCCTGCCCAAGGCCCTAGGAAACGACTCTACAACCAATTACTGGGTCCAGTGCCCAGTTTTGAGCAACCAGCAGAACAATCCTAACAATCAAGTTTGAGCCAAAAATCAAAGAGTGGTGGTAACTCACAGCTTCCTGCCACTAAAACCCCATAAAAGAGAAAGAGATAGAGCATCTAAGTAAAATACAAACTAACCAGATGCCTAAACACCAGCAAAAAATTACAGGCCATACTAAGAAAATAGAAGATATGGCCCAAGAAAAGGAATACAGCAAAGTCCCAGAAGAGATGCAGAATTTGAGAGAACTAATCAGTGAGATGAGCACACATTTCCAAAATCAAATTAATGAGATGAAAGAGAATATAGTTAAAGAGATCAATGACATCAAGAAGTCATTGCGCGAACATAAAGAAGAATTTGAAATCCTGAACAGAAAAGTAACGGAGTTCATGGGAATGAAAGACACAATAGGTGAAGTAAAAAATACATTTGAAGCATACAAGAGCAGACTCGAAATGATAGAAGAAAGAATAAGTGATACTGAAGACAGAGCAGCTAAAATTGAAGAGAGAAAAGAACAGAGAGAGAAAAGAATGGAAAAAAATGAGCAGGGCCTCAGAGAGTTGAATGACAACACTAAACGCAAGAATATACGTGTCATGGGAGTTCCAGAAGGAGAAGAGAAAGGAAAAGGGGCAGAAAGAGTATTTGAGGAAATAATAGCTGAAAATTTCCCAACTCTCACGAAAGAAATGAACTTTCATGTCCAAGAAGCACACCGTACCCCAATAAGAATAAATCCAAATAGACCTATGCCAAGACACATATTATTCAGAATGTCAAATGTAAAAGATAAAGAGAAAATTCTCAGAGCAGCAAGAGAGAAGCAAACGATCACGTACAAAGGACGTCCAGTAAGACTTTGTGCAGATTTCTCTTCAGAAACCATGGAGGCGAGAAGACAGTGGTATGAAACAATTAGGAACTGAAAGAGAAAAACTGCCAGCCGAGAATTCTTTATCCAGCAAAACTATCCTTCAAATATGAAGGTGAATATAAAGTATTCACAAACAAACAGAAGTTAAGAGAGTTTGCAAAAAAGAATCCACCTTTGCAGGAAATATTAAAGGAAGCCTTAGAACCTGAAAGAAACAGACAGGAGAGACAGGCTTGGAGGAGAGTATAGAAGAAAGAAAAGCAGAAATGATAACCAAAAGATTAAAAAGAAAGACAAAAATAAGATGACTTATGAAAACCAAAGAATAAAATGGAGGAAATAAATAGTGCATTTTCAGTAATATCATTGAATGTGAATGGATTAAATCCCCAATCAAAAGATACAGGCTATGGGAAGCGGCTGTGGCTCAATCAGTAGGGCTCCTGTTTACCATATGGGAGGCCCCGGGTTTGGTTCCCGGGGCCTCCTGGTGAAGGCAAGCCCGCCCACACGGCGCGGTTAGCTGACCCAGCGAGCACAAGCAGCAAGGGGGGGATAAATGAATAAATAAATAAAATCTTAAAAAAAAAAAAGATACAGGCTAACAGAATGGATAAAAAAAACATGAGCCATCCATAGGCTGCTTACAAGAAACTCAGCTCAGACACAAGGATACAAGCCGGCTGAAAGTAAAAGGTTGGAAAAAGATACTCTACGCGAATAGTAAACAGAAAAGAGCAGGGGTGGCTATACTACTATCAGACAAAACAGACTTCAATGCAAAAAAGTGATAAGAGATGCGGAAGGCCATTATATATTAATAAAAGGGGCGATCCTCCAGGAAGATATAACAGTCATAAATATCTACGCACCTAACCAGGGTGCCCCAAAATATATGAGACAAACTCTGGCAAAACTGAAGGGAGAAATAGACATTTCTATAATAATCGTCAGAGACTTCAACACCCCTCTCACATCATTAGATAGAACAACTAGACAGAAGATCAACAAGGAAACAGAGAACTTGAACAATATGATAAACAAGTTAGACCTAACAGACATAGACAGAACACTGCATCCAAACTCAGCGGATTATACATTCTTCTCAAGTGCCCATGGATCTTTCTCCAGGATAGACCACATGTTAGGTCACAATACAGCTCTCAATAAATATAAAAAGATTGAAATTATACAAAGCACCTTCTCAGATCATAATGGAATGAAACTAGAAATCAATAACAGACAGGAAAAAAGGAAATTTGCAAATGTGTGGAGACTGAACAACACACTCCTAAATATTCAGTGGGTCAAAGAAGAAATTGCAAGTGAAATCAGTAAATATATTGAGACAAATGAAAATGAGAACACAACATATCAAAACTTATGGGATACTGCAAAGGCAGTCTTGAGAGGGAAATTTATAGCTCTAAATACCTATATTAAGAATCAAGAAAGAGCTAAACTCAAAGATTTAACTGAACAACTTGAGAAACTAGAGAAAGAACAGCAAACCAATCCCAAAGCAAAAAGAAGGAAAGAAATAATAAAGATTAGAGCGGAAATAAATGAAAATGAGAACAAAAAAGCAATAGAGAAAATCAACAAAACCAAAAGCTGGTTCTTTGAGAAGATCAATAAAATTGACAAACCCCTCGCTAGACTAACAAAGAAAAAAAGAGAGAAGATGCAAATAAATACAATCAGAAATGAAAGGGGGGAAATTACAAACGACCTCACAGAAATGAAAAGAATCATAAGAGGATATTGTGAGAAACTATATGCCAACAAACTAGACAACCTGGATGAAATGGACAAATTTCTAGAAACTCATAACCAACCTACACTGACACAACAAGAAATACAAGAACTTCACAAACCAATCACAATTAAGGAGACTGAATCCGTCATCAAAAATCTCCCAGCAAAGAAAAGTCCAGGACCAGATGACTTCACAGGTGAGTTCTACCAAGCATTTCTAAAAGAATTAACACCAATCCTGTTTAAACTCTTCCAAAAGATCGAAGAGGAGGGAAAATTACCCAACACATTTTATGAAGCCAACATCACCCTAATACCAAAGCCATATAAAGATTCCAAAAGAAAAGAAAATTACAGACCAATCTCTCTCATGAACATAGATGCAAAAATTCTCAACAAAATACTTGCAAATCGAATCCAACAGCATATCAAAAGACTTATACATCACGACCAAGTGAGATTTATTCCTGGTATGCAAGGCTGGTTCAACATAAGAAAATCAATCAATGTAATACACCATATTAACAAATTGAAGGAAAAAAACCACATGATCATCTCAATAGATGCAGAAAAGGCATTCGACAAAATCCAACATCCTTTTTTGATAAAAAATACTTCAAAAGATAAGAATAAAAGGAAAATTCCTTGATATGATAAAAGGCATATATGAAAAACCCACAGCCAACATCATACTCAATGGGGAAAGGTTGAAAGCTTTCCCCCTAAGATCAGGAACAAGACAAGGATGCCCACTGTCACCATTGTTATTCAACATTGTACTAGAAGTTCTAGCGAGGGCAATTAGACAAGACAAAAAAATTAAAGGTGTCCAAATAGGAAAAGAGGAAGTAAAACTCTCACTGTTTGTGGATGACATGATCCTGTACTTAGAAAATCCTGAAGTATCCACAACAAAGTTACTTGAACTAATAAATAAGTTCAGCAAAGTGGCAGGATATAAGATCAACACGCAAAAATCAGTAATGTTTTTGTACACTAGTACTGAACAATCTGAGGAGGAAATGAGGAGGAAAATTCCATTTTCAATAGCAACAAAAAGACTCAAATACCTAGGAGTTAATTTAACCAAGGAAGTACAGGGCCTATATGCAGAAAACTACAAAACAATGCTAAAAGAAATTTAAAAAGACCTAAACAAATGGAAAGACATTCCGTGTTCATGGATTGGAAGAATAAATATCGTGAAGATGTCAATCTTGCTCAAACTGATTTATAGATTCAATGCAATACCAATCAAAATCCCAACAGCTTACTTTACAGAATTAGAGAAGGCAATTACCAAATTCATCTGGAAGGGTAAGTGCACCCGAATAGCCAAAAGCATTCTAAAAAAGAAGAGCAATGTGGGAGGAATTTCGCTCCCTGACCTTGAAACATATTACAAAGCTACAGTGGTCAAAACAGCATGGTACTGACATAAAGATAGACATATCGATCAGTGAAATAGAATTGAGAATCCAGAAATAAACCCTCACCTATACAGTCAACTGGTTTTTGACAAACCTGCCAAGCCCACGCCGATGGGAAAAAACAGTCTCTTCAACAAATGGTATTGGGAGAACTGGATATCTATAACCAAAAGAATGAAAGAGGACCGCTATCTCACCCCCTATACAAGAATCAACTCAAAATGGATCAAAGATCTAAATATAAAAGCCAGGACCATAAAACTACTGGAAGAAAATGTAGAGAAACATCTTCAAGACCTTGTAGTAGGTGGTGGTTTCTTGGACCTCACACCCAAAGCACATGCAACAAAAGAAAAATTAGATAAATGGGACCTCCTCAAAATTCAACACTTTTGCACCTCATAGGACTTTGTCAGAAGGGTGAAAAGGCAGCCGACTCAATGGGAAAAAATATTTGGAAATCACATATCTGATAAGGGTTTAATATCCAGGATATATAAAGAGATGTTACAACTCAACAATAAAAAGACAAACGATCCAATTAAAAAAATGGGCCAAAGACTTGAATAGACATTTCTCCGAAGAAGAAATACAAATGGCAAAAAAACACATGAAGAAATGCTCAACATCACTCATGATTAGGGAAATGCAAATCAAAACTACAATGAGATGTCATTTCACACCTATCAGAATGGCCACTATTAAAAAGACAGAGAACTACAAGTGTTGGAGAGGATGTGGAGAGACAGGAACACTTCTTCACTGTTGGTGGGAATGCAGGATGATACAACCACTATGGAGGACTGTTTGGCAGTTCCTAAAGAAGTTGAATATAGACTTGCCACGTGACCCTGCAATACCACTACTGGGTATATACCCAGAAGAACTGAGAGCAGTGACACGAAAAGACGTCTGCACACCGATGTTCATAGCCACATTATTCACCATTGCCAAAAGTTGGAAACAACCCAGGTGTCCATCAACAGACGAATGGATAAACAAACTGTGGTCTATTCACACAATGGAATATTATGCAGCTGTAAGAAGAAATGAAATCATAAAGCATATGGCAACATGGATGAACCTGGAGGATATTATGTTGAGTGAAGAAGCCAGACACAAAAGGACAAATAATGTATGAATGCATTACTATGAACCAAATATATTGTGTAAAATATTGTTTGATTCACAAAAAAAAAAAAAAAAAAACAAAGAAAAAACAAAACAACAACAAAAAAATTTACATGTATCCATTACATTTAATTAAGAAATGTATATATTTATTCATCTGTGTTTACTTTTTAGTTTTTAATTGCTTATGTTTTCAATTATTAAATGTACAAAACAAAGTTAAAAAATAAATAAATAAAAAGCCTATTGGTTATGTACTTTGGGTAGATAGTATGGTATGTGAATATATCTCAATAAAACTGCTTTAAAGTAAAAAAAAAATAAAACAGAGAAAGGGCAAAAAGCTGTACGAGGGACCTGCTTTTGGGGTCAGCAGACCGGGACAGTGTTGTGAAAACAGAGAGACAAAGAACCCAAAACGACAGCCATGTGGTTACTAAACCCCCGCAGCTGCTGGGAACAGCAACCGTCCCCCAACCTCAAGACGCACAGCCTGGATAAAATCCATGGCTCACTGCAGCTGACTGAGAAGAGATCAGATGTCCTCCTCCCTGGGAAGAGGAAGGGTGCCACAGAGAGTAGGGAGCGGTTTCTCTTCAGTGAATTTGGCCAGCAAAGCCCGCTTTGAATCTCTGCTCTGGCCAGACAGAAGCAGAGACAAGTGGAGGTTGAAAGAGACACCTCCATGGAAAGGTTTGCTGATGAGAGCCATCTGCTGGCTGGACAGGAAACATCAAGGAAAAAAACTGCTTTTAGGTTTCTCTTGTCCCGAACCCTTGAGAAAACATCTGCACCCCATTGGTGAGTCCCTGGCATGTTTTTCATAACTCAAGCTGTGCAATTTTAAAGACCCAGAATAAGTTGAACCCAAAATCAAAGAAGAGCTGTGGAAAAAAAAACACCAGGTGAGAGACAGAAATTGATCATCAGAGAAAATTCACCAACGTACTCAGATGCCAAGACATCAGCAAAAACTTACAAGACATACCAGAAAACAGGAAGAAATGCCCAGCCAAAGGAACAAATCAAATATCCTGATGAGATACAGGATTTAAGACAACTAATCAATGATAATCACAGAAATCTCCTAAACCAATTCAAAGAGTTGAAGGAAAATATGACAAAAGAGATAAAAGATATTAAGAAGACACTGGGGAGCAGATGTGGCTCAGACAGTTGGGCACCTGCCTCCCACATGGGAGATCCTGGGGTTGATTCCCAGGGCCTGCTAAAGAAGACAAACAAAGAGCAAACATTGGACAAAAACAATGAGCAGAATGAGAAAAAAACAACAAGTAGACATCGAACAAAAGCAATGAGAAAGAGAAAAAAACTGAGCAATGAGACAAAAAAAAAAAAAAAAAAATGACAACCAAACAACAAGCAAACAACAAGCCAGCAACAAGCAAAAACAGGGGAGGAGGGGGGTTAAAAATGGATAAAAAGTAAAATAAATAAATAAGTCTTTCAAAAAAAATTTTTTTAATGGAATTGCGAGGAGCCCTGAATAGCTAAAGCCACCTTGAATATGAAGAATGAAATTGGAGGACTCACACTTCCCGATCTTAAAGCTTGTTACAAAGCCACAATAATCAAAACAGCAAGGTACTGGCACAAGGAAAGACACATAGACCAATGGACTCGAACTGAGAGCTCAGAAGTCAACCCTCACATTTATGTCCAACAGATTTTTTTTTTTTTTTTTTAATTTTTTAAAGATTTTATTTATTCATTCATTTATCCCCCCCTTGCTGCTTGTGCTCGCTGGGTCAGCTAACCACACCGTGTGGGCGGGCCTGCCTTCACCAGGAGGCCCCGGGAACTGAACCCGGGGCCCCCCATATGGTAAACGGGAGCCCCACTGATTGAGCCACGGCCGCCTCCCATCCAACAGATTTTTGACAAGGGGTGAAGACCACTCGATTGGGAAAGAATAGTCCAGATGGGAGCCAGAGGTTGAGGGAGCTGGGGCTGAGGTCCCAGGACACGCAGGGCGAGCAGACCTTCCAGGTGGCCCTCACAGTCCCGGGGGTGGTCGGCTCCTTCTCACTCAGGAGCATTCCCCCTGAGCCGAGTCCCGCTCCCGAGGAGCCCTGAGCCTGGGAGGCGAACAGCGCCTTAGCTGTCTACAGAGCGGTGGCCCGGTGGGCTCTTCTCAGCGGGCAGGTCAGCACTGGTGCCTCCTCAACCCTTTAGGTTCTCGGGCTCCTCCTTCCTGGACTCCCACGGGACCTCGCCACCCCACCCCACCCCCAACTCCTGCTCTTTCTAAGCTCAGTTTCTTTTTCAGTCAGTCAGGGAGATTTTTTTACTATAGTGTTTTCCATATTCTAGCAACCCATGGAGGGAGAGGTCCTTATCCAGCTGTCACAGGTAGAGCTGAGGCCTCACAGGTTGGTGAACGAGCCTGAGGTCACACAGCTGAGAACTGCAGCGCCCGGTCCGCCTGTCTCTGAAGCTCTTTGCTGGCATGACTATGATTGAAAGTGAAAATCCGCTACACCAGTGTGAACTGCACACCTCCAAGCCCCCTGATTTTCCTGACCACTCGTGGTCTGGGGAGTTCCCTTATCACCTCTGTTTTGTAGTCGGGGAGACTGCAGTGCAGAGAGGTCAGTTCAGCTGTCCTGGATCACACAGCAGTGGTCAGTGGAGGAGCCAGCATCTGAGCCAGGGCAGTACAACCCCTGACCTCATGCCTGACCACTCTGTCCCCCTCTTCCTGAGGGAGCCCAATCACCGAGTTCTGGGAACATCCCACTTCACCCTGGGGACCTCTGTTGCTGACTGTGACTCACATAAACCCTGTATGGCTAGAATGGAAGAAGGGATTGGCTACACTCTCCTCTGTTAATGTGTTTAATGTTCTGGTCTGCTCTATGACCCCCGAGCTGTGACTCCCACCTCTCTGGGCCTCAGTTTCCCCCGGGGATACTGAGGGGCTGGAGCAGATGCTGCATGAGGGCCACATCCGGCTCCGGGAGGTGGCAGGTGGGGTCCTGAGGATGCTTCTGCTGGGTTCACATGGCTGCCAGGAGGACAGGCAGGCCCCCTTCCTGGGGCCTTCCATGTAGACTGCGTGCTCCCTTTGGCAGGGACTCTGTCTGTCCTGTGGTACCAGGAGCCAGGCCCTGGGCTAAGGGCCTTACCTGTGTTTTCTCATTTCACCCTCACACCAACGCCCTGAGGAAGACACAGAGCTCGTGCAGCCCTCACCTCTGGACGAGGGCCACCGTAAACTCCACGGGCAGCGTGCAGGGCAGCAGCACGTAGGTCATGAGCCTCAGCGGGAAGAGGCCGCACAGCCTGCTCCTGAAGCCACCTCTGTCTTTCACTGCTTCTCTCAGTGCTGCAAGAGAAGATGTGGCCACTGTCCGTAAGGGAAGTGCCCCTCCAGTGTGAAACAAACCACGCTACCTAGTAGTGCTTGGACTTGCTATGCCATAGTCCCAGGAGCCTGCTGGGGAGGGAGTCGTGTTCCCCCTGAGAAGGCATGTTCAAGTCCTACCCCGGGTCCCGTGGGTGGGAAGATGCCATTACCAGCTCAGGTGCGCCCAAGCTGTACGAGGGCAGACGATAACCCAATAGGGCTAAGTCCTTACAAGCCAGGGAAATTGGACAGGGAAGAGAAGCTGGAAGGCAGTGGCAGCAGAGGAGCAGACCTAGGGAGAGAGATCCCCATGTGCCAGAGATTGTGCAACTGCGGGGGAGAGAGCCGGTGCTGTCAGCACCAGGGTGTGGGACTTTAGGCTCACCAGCCGTGGGGTGGTAAGTTCCCGTCGAGGCCCACCAGTTTGTGGCTTCTGCCCCTGCAGCTCTGGCAAGCTAAGTCAGAGCCAACGCACCAGAAGCTCCCCCAACGAGAAACGGGCGGGTTCCTTTCACAGCAAGGGCTTGTCACCATCAGACAGGGGTGGACAACAGCCCTGACATGGGCTCCAGGTCTCCAAGGAACCTCTCTCTTTGTTATTTCAAATATTATGGCAGGAGTACGTGAGCGTCTCTCCCAAATACCACCCGCTTTATGAGCTTCTCCTTACACCCCTCGCCTGGATGGATCTTCTTCCCAGAGCCCCACACGTTTTCTTTCTAATCCCTCAAATCACATCCACCTGGGCAGTTGCTGGCTCTCACCTATTAAAGCATCAGTGCCCCATGGGCAGAGATTGTGCTGGATACATGCCTGACATGGAAGCTGGTTTGTACATCCATCTACCTGTCCATCCAGTATTTGGTGGCATAAAATGTACCACCTTTCCATGGAGGTTCAAAATTGTGAATCTGGGGGAAGGGGGAAATTAGGAGAGCCATTGCAAGGAAGGAGGCTTTGGGATGGGTCAGTGGGCAGAGCGTGGTGACTGGAGCGGCCCCCTGAAAGAACGAGGCAGGTCCCCTGGCAGGAGGCCCATGGGTACAGAGCAGCTGGAGCTCAGAAGCTGTCGAGAGGGGCAGCCAGGGAGGTGGGCACAGGGCCTGGCAGGAGTGAGGGCGTATGGGGTGAACTGAAAGTGGGCTCAGCTGGAGGTTGTTTCCCTCCTAGTCACGACCATGGGAAGGGAGACTCAGTCAGGCTCCTGGACAGGGGGAGCCTGCACCTGTGGAGGTGACGGTGGCCTGGGACCTGGGCTGTGCCTGCCGTGGGGTGGTGATCCACACTCAGTCTGTGCGTGGTTATTCCACCCCGTCTCTTCCCAACTCAGCAGGGTCCCCTTCCTCCGCAACATGCAGGGAAGGGACCCTTTTCTCCTCCAAACATCCACAGAAAACAACATCCTTTCCCTGTCTCCATCCCCTGAATAACTGGTACCTTTAGTGAGCTCGGGGGAGAGGGTCTCCAGCAGCTCATCCTCCTTGGGCCTCGTCTCCAAGGCAGCTGCCTCCCAGGGGGGCTCCAGGCCCCTGTTTTCCCAGCAGGGCGCCATGACCTCCGACTTGCTCTCTTCCGAGGATAAATTCAGGCTGGGCCCTGGCCTGGTACAGATGCCTGCAAAGGGCATGGACAAGCAACCCATCAGGCTAATCTGATTTATCCACCCAGCCTCCCATACAACCAGAGGGGAGGCAGCAAACACAGGGACACTGCAGGCCTGCCATTAGCTGCAGACTGGGGAGGGGCGGGCATCTGGAATAAAGAGAACCCGGGGACTTTGAAGCCAGACGGATGCGAGTTAAGCTCCTGGCTCGCTCACTCACCAGCCGCGTGGGTTCCATGTCCACATCTGCACCAATGTGGTTGAAAGATAAGGGTTGTAATTACTTTCTAATAAATAGCCAGTGGTTAAGCCGTTCCAGGCCCTGAGCTAAGAACGTAATAGTCAGGCTTGAAATGGCCATTCAACTGCTATCTTTATTGTCTCCATTTTCCAGCTGAGGAACCAGAAGCACAGAGAGACTAAGTGACCTGTCCAAGGCCACACAGCTAGGATGTGGCAGAGACAGGAACTGAGCCCAGGCCTGACGTCCAAGTCAGCACTCTTCCGTCACCCCGCCTTGCCACTCAGTCCCCTACTGGTGAAATAAATGGAAGGAGCTCTGCATGCAGGGGCATCGTGCAGGCCAGGCACCATCCTAGGTGCTGGGACCCCATAGCCAACACCAGGAGGGGGTCACTGACAGGTGGTCACAGGTGCACAGGGCTGCTCCTGAGTGCCTGCACCTCACTCCCCAAGTCACACTTCACACTCTAGAAGGTTCCAGGCCTTTGTTATTCACACTCCTCTCCCCCTGAGGCTTCCGTTTCCCCGGGTCCATCTCAGCGATTCCATTCCAGAGGGATGGCACATGAGCACGGCAACCCTGTCCTCACAGAGCCCCGGGAGGACGAGCCTGCTCAGGGGTCCTGCCTCCATCCTTAGAACCAACCGTCGCTCAGATGCCACGTGGGCTCGGTCCCATGTCATGTCCACAGTTACCAGGAATTACCTAGATAGGCTTTCATCCACACTCCCCTTGACGTGGGGTGGACACCGCGGCCAGGGAGGGAAACGTTTGTCCAGAGTCACCAAGTTAGGAGCTGGGAGAGCTGAGACCAGAAGTTCTGCCTCCTGAGTCCACTTGCAGGGTCCCCAGATGTCATTCCCAGCCCTGGGTGCCCTCTGGCACTGGAGACCCCATGCAGCCATGCAAGAGTGTCACATGTGAGCTCTCCGGCTTTCCTGCCAATCTGCTCCCTCCCGAGAGTCCTACAGCTGCCCGAGCCAGAAGCCAGGGCGTCACCCTCAAGTCTCTCTCTTCCCCAGCCTCTGGTCAGCCACAAGCCCTGTTGCTCAAGGACCTTCACACCCGTTTCTCTCTCGCTGCACCTGCTGTTGACCCTGGCCCAGCTTTCAGCCTCCCCACTGGCCTCCTGGATGCCCGTCTCACCCTTGCCCACACTTCTCCACACTGCAGCCCACGGGGCCCTCCAGAGCCCTCTTCTGTCCCTATTCGCTGCTGCTTCAGCAACCCTCAGTGGCTCCCCATTGCTCTGGGTGGCCAAGCCCTCTCCACGTGCACAGGCCCTGCTTGCCCCTCTGTGTCCTTCTCCCTCCATGGCCCCCACCCCCTCCACTCAACTCTGCAGGCCTCCTTCTGTCCCTCTAGCAGGCCACACCCTGTGGCCTGCAGGCCTGACACGCATGTCCCGTGTGCCTGGAACGCTCCTGCTCATGCCCAGAGTCTCCACTTGGCCTTCCCATCCTCCCAGAAGCCCTACGTCGCTGCTTTTGAGCTTCTCCTGAGTGAACCTACAGTCCGTGTATCTTCCTGCCCAGGCTCTGATCACAATTCCACTGACTGATCTGCCTACCCCTCCCCAAGCCTCTAAGCTCAGAAGGGCAGGGGTCACGTCAGCCAGCTCACTGTGGTACCCCTGGCACCCCTGGCACACAGCCTCTTGCTTGGCATTCAGGAGGGAAAGCACAAGCATTTTCTGAGTGGAGAGATGCGTGCACAGTCGGTCCTCGTCATTCACAGCAGTTAAGGTCTAAGTTGTCACCACCACTGAATCAGCGACCCTGGTGCATCCTGGGGCAACACGAGCTCCGATTCCTGCAGCCGCTGGTGCAACATTTCCATCAGCACCTATTCCGTAACCTCGTTTCGTGTGCGCTTCTGTTTAAACACACCTTATGCAATAGACACCGTGGATTCGCTAAAGTTGAGGTCATGGCCAACAGCACGGGAGCCCACGCCTGGGCGAAGCTGAGGACACGAGACAACACAAGGCACTAGGCTTGGGGGGCATCAAACGGTGAAATCTCCAAAATAAGCACACAAATGCAAAAGACTTGGCCCCACATCGACTCCGGAAAGGTCACAGAACGAGAGCTGAGTCCAGAAGGCCCTGCCTTGCTCAGCCTCAGCTGGGAACGTGCGCTTCGGGTCACTGAAGTCATTCACTTCTCTGTGCGTGTCCGTGCATGACAGGCAAAGTGCCGTGAGTACTGGCTTTGGGGCTACCCGCACAGTTTAGTGAGTAGGTGAACACGGACTTTGCGAACGAGGATTGCCTCTGTCCCTTAGTCACACTGTCTCCTTTGCCTGGTCCAAAAACTCGTCCAGAGGACCCTACATCTACCAATAATGCAGCCGACTTTCAGCATTCAAGCAAAGGAGCTCCAAAGACAGCTAATGTTTGCCTCCGCCATAATGCTCCTAGAGCCTGGGGGAGCTGGGACTACGCAGGTGCCGTCCTGCCCGGGTAGGAGAACTACTCTAGCAGGCGCGACCCACACCTGCCTGGAGACAAGTATTCTGATTGTTCAATTGGAGCGACAGTCCAGGAACCCTGTGCAACTTCATCCCCTGCTAAATGAAATGAAGGTTCGCTGAGGTTCAAGCACAGAGAGAAAGCAGCCTAATTGCCTGCGCTGCAGGTGACCCCGAGTCCCAGCCCTGTCCCTCAGGGCCACGTGGTCCCCGATATCTTCTCCACGCTTGCGGTTCCTCATCTGTAAAGTGGTGCAAGGCTTTCCTACCTCACTGCAGGAATGCATGGACTGAGCAAGGTCGGCATGAAATGCTGAGCCCTGAGGGGTGTGACTGAGGTTCAGTCTGGGTTTCTCATGGACTGCCGACAAGCACGCCGCTCAGAGCACCCATCTCTGTCCTGCCCCATACGTACCCTGCTCCTCCAAGAATCTGAGGGCGTCCAAATATCCCTGGAAGCACATCTCTCCAAGTACCTGGGAGCAAATCAAATACGGTAGCTGCAGAGAGGAATCTGTAAGTGCCATCTACTTAAACATCATCCAAGGACTGCAGCCATGCAGGGAAGGACCTTCAAGCCCGGAGCCCCCTCCGTGTTCCCAGCAGGGCCACAGCGAAGCCAAACAAGGGCTCTGTGTTCCTGGGAGGCAGTGCACCCTCTCATCTGCGGGGCTCGGGTGTCGCCTCCTCCATGGAGCCTTTGGTGAAGCCCAGGCAGGGCAGCTACTTGTTTCTCTGGCTCCCTTTGTGCCTGGGACAAGCCTCCCTTCTAACAGCTGCCATAGCCTTGCCTAGTCCCCACTGCTCCAACAGGAGCTGCCTCTTCCGCCGACTGGGTATGACCCTCTCCCCTACTCCCTGCGGACAGGGGCGGCAGCTGCGGGGTGGAGTCGCAGGAACAAGTGAATTCTATAAACTGCACATGAAAACCCGCTCTGTTGTAGTCTCCCCTCTCCTGGGAGGTCATCTGGTGCTGTACATTGTATGGCTCAGCCTCTTTCTCCCTGGGAGCATCGACTATCAAAAATTGTCCTACTGGGGAGGCAGCTGTGGCTCAATCAGTGGGGTTCCCATTTGCCATATGGGAGGCCCCGGGTTCGGTTCCCGGGGCCTCCTGGTGAAGGCAAGCCCGCCCGCACGGCGTGGTTAGCTGACCCAGCGAGCACAAGCAGCAAGGGGGGGATAAATGAATAAATAAATAAAATCTTTAAAAAAAAAAAAAATTGTCCTACTGTGTCTGGGCGGAAGACACACTAAAACAGAAACGATTAGGAAAAAAGTTTAAAACGCTGAAGGCTGTGCTTCTTGACCACAGCCACAAATAATAAGCATCCGGGTAACGTGAAAAAGATTCTAATGCCTATGACCAATTAAATCATAATCTCTAGGAGTGGAGGCCAAGCTTCTGGCTACTTAAATGTTCCCAAGTGATTCCAAGGGGTAGCAAGATTGAGAATCACCGGGCTTCTGGGACAAGCTACTTTTTATTCACCTCATCTTTTCGTTGACTATTTCTGTTTTTCGGTATCACCTGGCAAACAGCAGGGCGAAAGAACTGCACACTCACACACTCACACGTGTGCCACTCACCTTGAATTCTGGGGGGAAGAATGTTCTGAATATAAGGTAGGCATTTTCTGAGCAGAGATGCAGGCTGAGCTTGCTGATGGTTATATGAGGAAGTTTGGTGGACTTGACCTTGGGGCAGATGTCGTGCTCCCCATAGAAAGGGGAAATGGTGATGGTTGTGGTGGCATCGACGAAGGGGACGTTGTCAGTCATACCTCCATCCATGTATTGCTTTTAAGGAAAGGAAAACAGGACACATTGTCAGAAGTGCTGGGCTACCGCTCCATGGGTTTTCACTACGGGTTGAGGCTTCTCAGCTGCCAGCAGGCTGCTGCGGGGCGAGACCGGGGGCTCTGGCAGCACTAGTCAATCTTCCTGAGTACTGCTGTGCCAGGCACCCTGGGGGGAGCGTCTGTTGCGCAGTTTGTGCAATGCACAGAGGTGCTTGGGCAAGACGCAGCTGGAGGCCCGAGGCCAGCCCTGACCTGCTGGCCCCGCCCTATGCCCAGGTGGGCGCCCACGCGGGCACCTTCGAAATGCACGTCAAGACAGCATATAAATGGGGGGCTGTGCATGTGGGGCTCAAGGAAGCTGCCCTGAGCCCGGAGGAGCTGTGCGATGGCACCTTGGAAGGAAAGCCCCTGGGAACTGGGACTCACAGGAGCAACCACCAAAAGGCAGACTTACCACACCTCCGAAGGAAGGAGGGATTAAGCCACAGTAGAAGGGGATGAAGGAGGAACAAACCAAGGCCTGTGAAGACAAAAGAGCCTGAATAACCACTCAGAACAGAGTGGACCTGCCTCTTATGCTCCTGGCCTCCTAAAAGCCTTCCCCAAACAAGCGGGCAGCAAAGCTAAAAATCCTCTTTGCACAGAGGAGGTGCTTTGATCAGTGGGTTGAGTGGAGGAGGAACCCAGGTAGGCCTTGCAGGTCAGGTGTAAGGGCTTCATCTACATGGACTCAAACGGCCAGCTCCTGTGCCCCACAAGGGAGCCGGGCTGTGCCACTGCAGACACCACCAGGAGTTACTGGCTCATTGACAGACTGGGGAGGGGCGAGGCTAGATGCTTCTCAGTCCTGAGGTCCACCCGAGCCGGCTGCAGAGCTTGTCGACACCCAGGTCTGGGCTGGCGCCTGAGAGTCTGTGTTTCTAACAAGCTCCCAGGAGAGGCTGATACTGCCCGTCCAAGGGCGACGTGCTGGGCAGTGCCGTGCTCGAGAGAACGAAGCCAGATGGGACACTGACTCGTGGAGAGCTAGCCCTGTGGGGATGGACAGGTGCTGGCTGCCTAGAGAGACAAGACAGGATGAAATGGGCTGCTGGGCTGCTGCTCAGGGGTCAAGACTACTGCTTTGTACAGCCCTGTGCTAAGCACCAGCCAAATCGAGAGATATGTCGACATTGCAGGTGAACTTCTCTGTGCTAGACCCTGGGGCAAACATAGGGTAGCTCCGAGGCTTGTGGGCTTCACTCCAGAAGACATCATCTGATGGAGCGTGTGTAGAACATGTCGGGGAGAGGGACACGCTGGAAAGGTTCCCAGGGGGAAGTGGTCACGAGCCGAGTCTTGAAGGATGGGTCGGGATTACTTGAAATTGAGCCTGTCCTGGATTATTCAGGGCTTACAGGTGCTACAACCCGGACTACCCGCTGCCACAGCGTTTACGCTGCCCTGGGGCACGCAGCAAACCAGCATCACAAGCAGGCAAGTTCCTCTGCATCTACCCAAACGGGGCAGGTGGCCTAGGGCATCCCTCTCTGCGTTGCTTCCAAAACTAAACTTGACAACACCCAGAGAACTAAGCTGCTTACGTCCACAACTTCATCTTTGGACTGAAAATCAGACACCAGCACATTTTCTAAGTCGGACACTCTGGTGAGTGAGATGCACATTTTGCCAGAGATGAGCTGGTGGACGTTGTCCGGGAGGATTTTGTGGAGGACCTCTCGTATGCACTTGGTTATGTTGAAGAATGGGTTGAGGGTGCCAAGGCTCCTTTTCCGGGCAGACTGGGTGAGGTCAGCGAGGCTCTGTATAATCCGGTCTGTTGGTAGGAAACAGATATACAGAAGAATGTTTCACTCTGGAGACATTGAATGCGTCATGGCAAGGCCAGATGAAGCCAGATGGCAAGGAAGCTGCCAGCCTTTCTCTCCGCCTGCGCTACACGTGTGGCTACTGAGCCCTTGAAATGTGGCCGGTCCAAACTGAGATGTATAACACAAATTCCCGATTTCAAAGGCTTAGTACACACACAGAAAGAATGTGGAATAGCTCATTAATCACATTTTATATTCATTACATGTGAAAATGATAATATTTTGGATATACTGGGTTAAAACAAAAGATTACTAAAATTAATTACCCCTGTATCCTTCACTAGAAACTGTAATATACATGCAGCTTGCACTCTATTTCTGTTGGACAGTGCTGCTTTAGCTTTCACCACAGGAACGAGCTCCCACTCCCAGAGGCCCTAGTAAGCAGACCCCATCCCATTCCCCACGAAACCAGAGCCAAGAACTCAGCACCAGAGGTTTACTTAGCACCACAGGGTGCAGGAGAAAGAACTCAGGCTTGGAGTAGTTTGATTCCCAGTTCCACCAACTTACTAGCCAAGTGGCCTGAGCAGTTGACTTCACCATCTTCCTAAGCCTCAGGCAGCCTCTTTAAGATGGGACAATATTTCTCTACCTTTTGGAGTCGGGAAGGATTGGATAAGACACTGTCTATAAGATGCTTGGCCCAGAAGAGGCTCCTTGTCACTAACTGGCCCCACCAGCCTGTCAAGGGGCCTGGGGCACGTGTAGACTCCCTCTGACCCCCTCGCTGACCCGGCCCCTTCTGTCCTGGCCTGCAGGGCCACCCTCTGAGCCTGAGACATGGCCAGCCATAAATCCTGGGCTGCAGAAGGACAGACCTCGCCTCGTGCCTGTCCTGCCTCAAGTCCGACTTCCACTCACAGCTCTCCCTCCATGCATGGCCCTGCTGAGCCTGGCAGAGGGGACAGAATTGCTCACAGCTCAGGTGGGCTCTAGGTCCCAGGCGCTGGGGAAGTGTCCTCAGCAGCAGAGGAGCCACAGGGGCACAGCCCTCTTTGAGCAGGGGGTGGAAATCAGAAACCTGGGGCTTCCAAGACACAGCTCCTGCCACAACCTCCAGAACCACTTTCCAGGGACTTGGTGGTCCCAAGCCCACCCCTCTGCTCTACCAGGCATGGCCCCAGCCCACACCTGTCTTCTGTAGGAGCCCCCTACACTGGAGGGGCCCGTGGGCACGGTGTCCTCCCTGTTCCTGGGGTCAGCCAGTGCATTCTAGCCGTGTCCTGACTAAACCCCGGTCCATGTGGGTGCCTGAGTTCCCCCTGGGCTACAAGGTGGCTGTTTTGGTCACTGAGCCCAGGACCTGCAGACTGGCCTTGTGGCCCCACTCCTCCCCAGAGGCCACATTTCCTGCCCTTTGCCCCTCTACCCCAGGCTGGGGAAGGCTAGCAGCCAGGGTGACCTCTCTCCTAATCCCCACCCCCAGGTTGGCCCAGGGGCAGCTCACTGCTCTAGTCCAATGACAAGACTGCACTTCCCACCAGGGGCTTCCTGGAAACAAAGCCACTCCCTGCTGGCTGTGCCTTCCTTGAACACAGCAGTCACCAGGCAGAGCAAAGAGTAAACTGTTAAGAAAGCCAGATAAAAGGGGGCTAATAAAGGGCATTATCTCCCTGGCTAGGGACCTTTGGGTGCCGACAGCTCCACCCTGCCACTGGCCACAGGCACAGGTTGCGGGTGGAACTGGAGGCATAGGGCCCATCCGCACATGTTTGGGGGGCGATTTCCCTCTCTAGAGGTGCGGGCCAGCTGGGCACGAAGCCCTTGCTCTGGTCAGTGATTAGAGAATGGGGGTGTCCAGGGAACCACTCCAGCCTGAGGAAGGGTCCCTCATACTGCTGCAGGAGGGAGAGGAGGCGATTTTCGCTCCCACTTCCCTGCCTCGCCCACCAGACCACAGCTCCCAGGTGGTCACAACCCCCAATCAGAAGGTCTGCCCTGGAAGACCCCGAAGGGCTGCCCACTCCCTTCTGCTGGGCCCCCAGAGGGCTGGGTGGTGACGATCCGCGTGGGGCAGGGGTGACCCCAGGTCTGCCAGCTCCCGAAGCCCAGAGGGTGCCCACCCTGGAACCAGGGCCATAGTCCCCTCCCAGCAGGAGCCAGGGCAAAATGTCCTTCAGCAGCTCAGCTGCCCGGCGCTTCCAGCGCCGATGCCATCGCCATTGCGACCGAGGGCACCAGCCCCATCCTCTGCCCCCGGGCCCCACTCCCTCCACCCCATCGCTCCTGGAACACCCGGGTTTCCGTCCTGAGTCGGGGTCGGGGGAAAGCCTGAGGCTCCCCGACACCGGAAGACCCCCCTCTGAGCCCGCTCGGAGGTCCCGGTACTGGAAGAACCACCCCCCAGGCGCCCCCTCCAGGCCCGGGGCAGAGCGCCCAGAGCCAGGCGGCCGGGCGGCGGCCCAGGCGCACCCAGCGGGATCCCGGCGAGGAAGGTGGCGCAGTGCAGCGCCCCGGCCGAGGTGCCGTAGAACATGCGGGCGTCGCGGAGCAGGTGCGGGGCGCGCTCGCTCAGGCAGCGGATCGCCCCGACGTGGTAGAAGCCCAGGAAGCCGCAGCCCACGAAGGACAGGCTCCAGCCGCGCTCGGCGTCGTACATGGCTGCAGGCAGGCCCGGGGTCGCGGGCGAGGTCGCTGCCGCTCCGCAGGGCCCCCGCGCGCTCACAGCCGGGCGCCGCGCGCCCCAGGGATCCCGGGCTAAGGCCGGCGCCCCTGGCCCGGGCCCCAAGCAAATGACCCCGCCCCTCGCCCCACGCAGACGACCACGCCCCGGAGGCGGGAGAGCCTTTCCCTACCTCCAAAGCAGAGAAAAGCTTCCCCTTTCACCCCTAAGTCGGAGGAAGTCTCAGCTGGTGACACGGGGTTCTTAGCGTCCTTCTGGCATTTCATAGTCTCCTTCAAGCAGGAACCAGCATCCAAAGAGAATTTAAGGACTTTGCTTTTTTTCCTTGTAGTTTTTTGTATGATTGTCTTGGATTCGTGGCAAGCGGTAAGGCTTTTTCATTTCTGCTAGTGACGAGAAGTTTCCATTGTAGTTTCCCTCGTAAGAAAGCACCGACTATCCCGTGACGGGGGTTCATGCAGGCAGGTGGGGGTTGGGGAGGCTCCGAACTAGTTGACCCGACTGCCCTTAGCAGGTGCCTCCCTGCCACCGGCCCTCTGTGTCCACACTCCCTGCTGTGACCCGCACAGCCCCCGCACGTAGAGGCTAATTTTCCCCCCAGATTCTATAAGCAGTGGGTGAACGATTGGAACCCAGCACAGGGCCTGGGTTCCCACCTCTCTCTCCCTCTCTCTTGCTCACTCTGAGGGTTTCTCTCACACACTACTGCACTCGCCTTGCCATTTTATGAGGAACCACCTGGGCCCGGCTGGTGGGGGGTGCAACTCTCGGTGCCATCACAGTGAATCCTAAACATCCCCTCTTCCACCTCAGTCACCCTATTGAAACGCTTTTTCACAGCTCATGAACTTTGTCCTCAAAAGAAAGGGTGATAGGTGATGTCAGCCACATGGCAATGTGAGACATCCCCTGGAAAAGTCTCCTCTCAGAATCAAAATATAACTGGACAAATGTGTAGAAATGGAGCTAGGTTCTACAAACACTGACTTGAAGAAAAAGAAAAAATAATCTCCAAGATCAGGTCGGAAACTTCCCTGCTGGACTTGCCAGTTCGGATCCTTCCCTGTGCAGGCTGGGAGTCACACCCAGGCAGCCCAGCCAGGTCCCTCCTGCACTACGGGGTGGGGGGAGAAAGAGAGAGCCACAGAACTGTTGGCAAAAAGGTGCACACACCAATCCACCTAAACACAAAACAGGCCTTTTGAGTCTCACCCACCTTTCTGGACTGAACCCTTCTGGGTCCCCAGGATGAGATACCCTTATGGGGGAAAAAAACAGAGGCAGAAAAGCCTCACAAAAAAAGTGTGTGTGTGAACTGTGCTGCTGTAAGACAGGACAGGTCCCAAATGGAAAAGTGTCAGGAAAAGGGGGCACTGAGGAAGAGAGAGAAAATTTAAACCATTCTTAGGACCTAAGAAGAAAATTCTGCACATGAACAAACAGAAAAGATCAAGATCTCTGGAGAAGGAACTGGAGAAAGGAACTTTCTCCTGGCAGTGAAGAGTGCAATCTTGAAAATTGTACTGCTTATCCAGGGCAAGAAACAGATGAAGAAGAGCTGAAAAAATATAAACAGTTAAACATGGGCTGCTCAAAAGTTCCAGAGTAAATTGGACCAAGTGTCAAAAAAGAGCCTTAACACAAAGCCAATCAACAACAAAACTCTAGACGAAAGTAAGAAACTGACCTTCAAAGTTAACACATCAAAATATTCAGATGCCCAGAATTTACAAGATGCCAAAAATCACAAGCCATGCTAAGAAAGAGGAATATATGGCTCAACCAAGGAACAAATGAAAATTTCAGAGATTAAAAATAAGGCTTTACTTCTGGGGTAATGCAGGACTGATGCATCCAATGCAGTCATAAATATCTATGCACTTAACCAGGGTGCCCTAAAATACATGAGACAAATTCTGGCAAAACTGAAGGGGGAAATAGACATCTCTACAATAATATTTGGAGACAGCAACGCAACACTCACATCATTAGATAGAACAACTAAATAGAAAGAAACAGAAATTGAACAATATGATAAATGAGCTAGACCTAACAGACATATACAGAATATTGCATCCCAAACAGTGGGTTATACATTCTTCTCAAGTGCTTATAGATCTTTCTCCAGGATAGGCCATGTATTGGGTCACAAAGCAAGTCTCAATAAATATAAAAAGATTGAAATTTTACAGCACCTTCTCAGATATTCGAATGAAGGTGGAAATTAATAGCCAACATGAAACAGGAAAATTTGCAATTGTGCAGAAGCTAAATAACCCATTACTAAGCAATCGGTGGGTCAAAGAAGAAATTGTAAGAGAAAGTGAATATCTTGAGACTTATTCACTTTGATAAGAATGCAACTTAGCAAAACTTATGAGGTACAGGGAGCAGATGTGGCTCAAGCAGATGAGTGCCCACCTCCCACATGGGAGGTCCCAGGTTCAGTTCCTGGTGCTTCCTAAAGAAGACAAACAAACAATGAGCAGACATCAAGCAAAACAAACAAATAAAAAAACCAACAAGCAGACAATGAGCAATGAGAAAAAACAATGAGCAGGCAACGAGCAAAACAAAACAAAAAAAACACCTTATGGGGTACAGCAAAGACAGTACTGAAAGGGGAATTTATATCCCTAACAGCCTATATTAAAAAAGAAGAAAGAGTTAAAATCAAAGACCTAACTGAACCCCTGGAGGAACGTGGAAAAAGAACAGCAAACCAATCCCAAAGCAAGCAGAAGGAAATAAATAGTAAAGATTAGAGCAAAAATAAATGAAATTGAGAACAAAAACAACAACAAAAACAGTAGAGGAAATCACCAAAGCCAAAGCTGGTTCTTTGAGAAGATCAATAAAATTGACAAATCCTTAGCTAAACTAACAAAGAAAAAGAGAAGATGCAAATAAATAAAATCAGAAATGAAAGAAGGGAAGTTACGACAGGCATCACAGAAATAGAAGGATCATAAGAGGAAATTATGAAAAACTGTATGCCAACAAAATAGGCACCCTATGTGAGATGGACAAATTCCAAGAAATGCACAAACAACCTGTATCAACTCTACAAGAAATACAAGAACTCAACAGACCAATCACATTTAAAGAGTTTGAATCAGTCATCAAAAATCTCCCAACAAAGAAAAGTCCAGGACCAGATGCTTCACAGGTGAATTCTACCAAGCATTTCCAGAAGAATTAGCACCAATCCTTTTTAAACTCTACCAAAAGATTGAAGAGGAGGGAAAATTGCCCAACACATTTTCTGAAGCCAACATCACCCTAATACCAAAGCCAGATAAAGTACTAGAAGAAAAGAAAATTGCAGATCAATCTCTCTAATGAACATTGATGCAAAAAATCCCAACAAAATACTTGCAAATAGAATCCAAGAGCATATCAAAAGACTTATTTTTTTATTTATTTTATTCTTTTAAATTTATTTATTTACTTTATCCATTTTAAGCACTCCCCCATTTGCTGTTTTGTGTCCATTCTCTGGGCAATTCTCTGTGTCCGTTTCCCACCATCTCTTCTCATCCTTCTCCTCCAGTCTTCACCAGGATTCGATCCTGGAGACCTCCGATGTAGGAGAGAGGTGTTCTGCCGCCTGCGCCACCTCGGTTCCTGGTTTTCAGAGCATCTCGTCTTGTCTCTCCCCTGCGTCTCTCTCCTGTTACGTCATCATCTTGCTGCATGGCTCCCAGGGCCTGGCGGCTCACTGGCACACAGAGCCTGGCAGCCCATGCGCCTTCTATATATATATATATTTTTATTTTACCAGTAGGTCCCGGGGATCGAACCCAGGTCCCTCCATATGGCAGACGGACGCCCAACTATTTGAGCCACATCCGCCCCCCTCAAAAGACTTATACACTATGACCAAGTGGGATTTACTCCTGATATGCAAGGGTGGGTCAACATAAGAAAATCAATTAACATCATACATCACATTAACAAATTGATCATGATCATCTTGATCGATGCAGAAAAGGTATTTGACAAAATCCAGCATCCTTTCTTGATAAAAGCACTTAGAAAGATATGAATAGAAGAGAAATTCCTCACGATGATAAAGGTCAAATATGGAAAACCCATAGCCAACATCACACTCAATTGTGAAAGGTTGAAAGATTTCCCTCTAAGATCAGGAACAAGACAAAGATGCCTAATGTCAACACTGTTATTCAACATTGTACTAGAAGTTCTAGCTGGAGCAATTAGGCAAGGAAAAAAAAAGGCAATCAAGCAGGAAAAGAGGAAGTAAAATGCTCACTATTTGCAGATGACATGATCCTATATTTAGAAAATTCCGAAATGTCTGCAACAAAGCTATTTGAGCTAATAAACAAGTTCAGCAGAGTGGCAGGATAAAAGAGCAACACATAAAAATCGATGTTTCTGTACACTAGTATTGAACAATCTGAGGAGGAAATCAGGAAAAAATTACACTTAGAAAAGAATCAAAAAGACTCAAATACCTGGGAATCAAGTTAAACAAAGATGCACAGGACCTGTATTCAGAAAAACTACAAAACATGCTAAAAGAAACCAAAGAAGACCTAAACAGATGGAAAGACATTCATGTTCATGGACTGGAAGACTAAATATCATAAAGATGTTAATCCTATCCAAACTAATTTCTAGATTTGATTGAATAACGATCAAAATTCTATAGCCTACTTTACAGAAATAGAAAAGGCAATTACCAAATTTATTTGGAAGGGAAAGGGCACCTGAATAGCCAAAAACCTCCTAAAAAAGAAGAGTGATGTGGGACCCTTTCACTGCCTGACCTTGAAACATATTGCAAAGCTACAGTGGTCAAAACAGTATGGTATTGGCAGAAAGATAGACACATTAATCAGCGGAGTAGAATTGAGAGTCCAGAAATAAACCCTCACTTCTATGGCCAACTGGTTTCGACAAACCTATCAATCCCAGTTTATTGGGACAGCAGTCTCTTCAACAATTGGTGCTGGGAGAACTGGATTTCCATAAGAAGAAGAATGAAAGAGGACCCCTCTCTCACTCCCTATACAAGAATCAACTCAAAATGGATCAAAGACTTAAATATAAAAGCCCAGACCATAAAATTACTAGAAGAAAATGTAGGGAAACATCTTTAAGAGCTTGTGGTAGGTGGTGGTTTCTTGGCTCTTACATCCAAAGCATGAGCCACAAAAGAAAAAAATAGATAAATGGGACCTTCTCAAAATTAAACACTTTTACACCTCAAAGGACTTTGTCAAAAGGGTGAAAAGACAGCCAATTCAATGGGGGAAATATTTGGGCTTAAAATCCATGATATATAAAGAAATGCTACAACTCAACAATAAAAAGACAAATAACCCAATTAAAAAAATAGGCAAAAGATTTGAATAGACATTTTTCCAAAGAAGATATATAAATGACAAAAAAGCACATGGAGGGGAGCAGATGTGGCTCAAGTGGTTAAGCGCCTGCTTCCCACATGGGAGGTCCCGGGTTTGATCTCCAGTGACTCCTTAAAACAAACAAACAAAAAAACAAACAACCAGCAAAACAAATGAGGGAAAGTGGATGTGGCTCGAGCCGTTGAGCACCTGCCTCCCACATGGGAGGTCCCAGGTTTGGTTCCCAGTGCCTCCTAAAGAAGACAAACAATGAGCAGAGAATGAGCAGACATTGAGCAAAAACAAGCAGACAACGGAAAAAAACAAAAACAAAAAAACCAATGAGCAAGACAACAAACAATGAGCAAAAACAATTGAGCAGGGAGCAGATGTGGCTCAAGCAGTTGAGTGCCCGCTTCCCATGTGGGAGGTCCTGGATTCAGTTCCCAGTGCCTCCTAAAGAAAAAACAAACAGACAACGAGCAAGAAACAGTGAGCAGACAATGAACAAAAACAATGAGCAAACAGATGAGGGAGCCATGTGGGGTGGGGGAACAAAAAAACGAAAGCACCAACTCAGGGCAGCTGATGTGGCTCAGTGGTTGAGTGCCAGCTTCTCACATATGAGGTCCCAGGCTTATTCCCTGGCCCTGGTACCATAAAAAACAAAAGCAAACAAACAAAATTAAAAAACACAAATGGAAAATTGTTCAACATCACTCATGATGAGGGAAATGCAAATCAAAGCTACAATGAGATATCATTTCACACCTCTCAAATGGCCACTATTAAAAAGACAGAGAACTACAAGTGTTGGAGAGGATGTGGAGAGAGAGGAACAATTCTTCACTGTTGGTGGGAATGCAGGATGGTACAACCACTGTGGAGGACTGTCTGGCAGTTCCTAAAGAAGTTGAATATAGACTTGCCACGTGACCCTGCAATACCACTACTGGGTATATACCCAGAAGAACTGAGAGCAGTGACACGAACAGACATCTGCACACCGATGTTCACAGCCACATTATTCACCATTGCCAAAAGTTGGAAACAACCCAGGTGTCCATCAACAGATGAATGGATAAACAAACTGTGGCCTATTCACACGATGGAATATTATGCAGCTGTAAGAGGAGGTGGAGTCATGAAGCATATAGGGAAGCGGCTGTGGCTCAATCAGTAGGGCTCCTGTTTACCATATGGGAGGCCCCGGGTTCGGTTCCGGGGCCTCCTGGTGAAGGCAAGCCCGCCTGCACGGCGTGGTTGGCTGACCCGGCGAGCACAAGCAGCAAGGGGGGGATAAATGAATAAATAATAAATAAAATCTTAAAAAAAAAAAAAAATGAAGCATATGACAACATGGATGAGCCTGGAGGACATTAGTTTGAATGAAATAAGCCAGACATAGAAGGACAAACACTGTATGATTGTGCTATCATGAGCTAAATATATTGTGCAAACTCATGGAGTTAATAACTAGAATATGGTCACCAGACAATAGAATGGGGTAATCTGTGCAGAATTAGTACAAAGGTTGTTTGCAGATCTTTGGAAATGAATTGAAATGGTGAAAGCACATCATAGTGTTTGTAACTAGCAGTGCCTATGTATGGGTATGACAGTGGTAGAAAGGGAAAATCTCAGGTCATGTATATTACTAGAAGGAAAGCTAAAACACGTAACATAGGACTGTACAGCAAAGAGAAACTTCGAGTGACATTTGAATATGGGGAATATTGCATATGTAAGACTGTTTTACTTTGAAACTGAACAAATGTATGTTAATGTTACAAGATGTTAATATCAGGCAAAAATACAACCAAAGCAAAATATGGACAGTACTATATAGTAATATATTAATAATCTTCTATTAAGGGTAAAAAAAATAGAAAATATACTAGGTGTAAGAATCTGACAAAATGTACTACATATTGTTTGAATCCATCTATACAAAATATAAACACAAATAAATTAGAAAAATGGAAACAGAATAGCAGGTATGTAGGGCAGGGGAAGCATAGAGAGATTAAGAAGTGATTATTAAGGGGTAGAGCTTTTTCCTATGTCTGGTTTTTGTTTTTATTATTATTATTGGAATAATGAAAATGGTCTAATAATGATTGAAGTGATTAATGCACAACACCATGATTATACTAAAAGCCATTGATTGTACAAACTTTGAATAGATTGTGTGGTATGTGAATATATTTCAATAAAATTTCTTTAAAAAACCCGCATACACTAAAAAAAAATTCAGAAGAGACGCAGAATTTGAAACAAGTAATCAAAGAAGTTCAAACAAATCTCCTAACTCTATTCAAGGAAATGAAGGAAAATATGGACATAGAGCTAAAAAGATATTAAGAAGACAATATGTGAGCATAAAGAAGAACTCAAACATTTGCAAAGAAACATAACAGAAATTATGGGAATGAAAGGCAAAATAATGAAGATTTAAAATACACTAGGGAAGCGGCTGTGGCTCAATCAGTAGGGCTCCCGTTTACCATATGGGAGGCCCCGGGTTCGGTTCCCGGGGCCTCCTGGTGAAGGCAAGCCCGCCCGCATGGCGTGGTTAGCTGACCCAGCGAGCACAAGCAGCAAGGTGGGGATAAATGAATAAATAAATAAAATCTTTAAAAAAAATAAAAAATAAAAATAAAATAAAATACACTAGAGGCATAAAGCATCAGGTTTGAACAGACAGAATAAAGAATAAGGGGAGTAGATGTAGCTCAGGAGTTGATCACCTGCTTCCCATGTACAATCCCTGGTACCTACTAAAAAAAAAAAAACAAAAAAAAACAGTGAACAAGAAGACAAAACAATCAAAATCATAAAGTCAGAAGACTAGTTAGAGAAAATAATAGAAAAAACTGAGCAGTGTCTCTGGGATTCGATTGACAGCATGGAGCGCACAGACATACGTGTCACAGGTGTGCTGGAAGGGGAAGAGAAAAAGGGCAAAAAAAAAATTTGAGGAAATAGTGGTAAAAAATTTCCCAGCTCTTATGAGACACATACTAATTGTAATATCAAATGCCACAGATATAGAGAGAATTCCGAAAGGAAGAGAAAGTTGATACATCACCTATAAGGGATCCTCAATGAGACTAAGTGCTGATTTCTCATCAGAAACCATGCAGGCAAGAAGGCAGAGGTATATTTAAGGTACTGAAAGAGAAAAAACTACCAGTCAAAAATTCTTTTTTTTCCCAAAGATTTATTTTATTTATTTATTCCCCACCACCACCATTGTTTGTGTTCACTTTGTGCTCTCTGCGTCTGCTCGTCTTCTCTTTAGGAGGCAACGGGAACCTGGGACCTCCCATGTGGAAGAGAGGTGCTCAATCACTTGAGCCACCTCCGCTCCCTGCTTTGTTGTATCTCTCATTGTGTTTCCTCTTTGTGTGTCCTTGTTGCGTCAGCTCGCCACGCCAGCCCGTTGCACCAGCTCACTGTCTTGCTTGTCTTCTCCAGGAGGCACTGGGAACTGAACCCGGGACCTCCCATGTGGTAGGTGGGAGCTCAATCACTTGAGCCACATCCACTTCCCCAAAAATTCTTTATCTGGCAAAACTGCCCATTAAAAATGAGGGGAGTGTTTAAAATATTCACAAACAGAAACTGAAAGAGTTTGGCAACAAGATATCTGCCATACAAGAATTACTAAAGGGAGTTCTGCAGGTTAAAAGGAAAACACAGAAGAGAGCGGCTTAGGGCAGTGTGAAGAAATGAAGGTCAGCACTCAGGGTAACTAAAAGGGTAAATGCAAAACCTGATAGTGCTGTATCCTCAATACACAACTCTACTCTTTGGTTCCCGTAACGGAATACAACTGAACAAGAAAAAGGCGTTACTTCCCAATAATGCAAAATATAAAGTGGTAATGTGGGACAAAAACAACATGATAGGGGACACAGAGGAATAGGGGAGCAGAATGTGCACGCTGTTGAAGCTAAGATGCTGTAGCAGTTTGGCAGTCTGCTATAGTTATGAATTCCAAAAATAGATATAGGATCATGCTTGTAAACTGGTTTGTTCATCTGGGTATGAATAAGTTATGATTAGGGCGTTGACTGGGCCACATCAGTAGGGCGTTGAGCCCCACCCCTTGGTGGGTGGGGAATCAAAGATAAAAGACATGGCAGAGGACGGTTTTGGAGCAGTTTTGAGTTGTAGTTGTGATGCAGAGTCTTGAGCTGGAGCCCCGGGAAGTAGTGTACAGAGGAGCTTGGTCGTGAGGAAAGAGAGAAGGCCCTTGGAAGAGAAGCCAGCATTTGTCTGATAGTCTACAGCTGGCCTTGTGGCCCAAAGCAAGCCTGAGCCCAGAGAGAGGCAAGCCCAAGGAAGAGAGGAACCCAAGCAGCCTGAACCCCGGCAAACGTCGGCAGCTGTCTTGCTTTAACATGTGGCAACAGACTTTGGTGAAGGAAGAAACTTATGCTTTATGGCCTGGTAACTGTAAGCTTCTATCCTAAATAAATACCCTTTATAAAAACCAACCAATTTCTGGTATTTTGCATCAGCACCCTTCTGGCTGACTAATACAGATGCTATCTTTGCAAATTTATAGTTTATAGATGTAGGTTGTGTAACATAAATCCCAGGGTAACACAAAAAAGTATTTTAAAAATATATATAGAAATGAAAATGAGAACAGGATCAGTCAGATACATCACAGAGGACCAACTATACAAAAAAAGGAGTTTGCAAAAAAAGAAAAGAGAATATAAATGTATATAATATATAAAAACCAAAGGACAAAATGGCTGAAATAAGTTCTGCCTTTATAGAAAAAACACTGAATGTTAATGGATTAAACTGCCCAATCGAAAGACATGGATTGGCAGACCGGATTAAAAAAACACGATCTGGCAAGTGGATGTGGCTTGAGCACTTGGACATCTGCTTCCTACGTGGGAGATCCTGGGTTCGGTTCCCAATGACTCCTAAAAAACAACAACACAACAACAGCAAGCAAAACAAATGAAGGAAACAACTCAGGGAAGCCGATGTGGCTCAGTGGTTGAGTGCTGGCTTCCCACATGCTAGGTCCTGGGTTCAACCCCTGGCCCCAGGAACCTAAAAAAAAAAAAAAAAAGATGCGAATATTCTCACTGTCCTGATTCTGTGATAATCAGGGTGGGCTAAACATTCGCTATATTAGAAACCACGCATGTGTCCCCAGACCTCGTTTTCCTCCCTAGGTTTGGTTTTTAGAATGCTGGTGATAAACTAAGCCTGATTTATTATATGACCATCCTGTGTGGGAAAAGACTGTAACTCTAGGTATCTCTGGTCAACCTTAAGAGATATAGCAGGGGGGTATATCTGGTTGGCGTCCATCTCCCATATGGAGGGACCTGGGTTTGATCCCCGGGACCTCCTGGTAAAAATTTAAAAAATATATAGAAGGTGCGTGGGCCGCCAGGCCCTGTTCCCGCGAGCCACACAGCAAGATGATGACATAATAGGAGAGTGACACAAGGGAGAGGCAAGATGAGACGCACCGAAAAACCAGCAACTAAGGTTGCGCGGGCAGGATGCCTCTCTCCTACATCAGAGATTCCAAGGATTGAATCTCAGTGAAGACAGGAGGAGAAGGATGAGGAGAGAGGGCAGAAAATGGACACAGAGTTGCCCAGCGAATGGACATAGAAACAGCAAAAATGGGGGAGAGGGGGAAGGGGTGTAAAAATGGATAAAAGTAAATAAATAAATAAATCCTTAAAAATATATATATATAAAAAAAGCATGATACAAGTACATGTTTACAAGAAACTCACCTTAGATCCAGAAACACAAATAGATTGAAAGTGAAATGATGGAAAAAGATATCCCTGGCAAATTGTAACTCAAAAAGAGCTGAGGTAGCTATACTAATATCAGACAAATAGACTTTAAGTCAGAAGCTGTTGGAAGAGGTCCAGCCCTTGGTCACATCACAGAGAATGCTAAACATCACCTCTTTACCTCACTGTCACTCAGCACAGCGATTACTCCACATCTCCTTTTTTTTTTTTTTTTTAAGATTTATTTGTATTTATTTATGTGTTTATCGCCCCCGCCTGCTGCTTGTGCTCGCTGTGTCCAGTTGCTGTGCGTTTTTCTGTGTCTGCTTGTCTCCCTTTGTTGGGCCATCTCGCTGCGCCAGCTCACCACACTGTGTGGGCCATCTTGCCCTCACCAGGAGGCCCAGAGAATCGAACCCGGAGCCTCCCCTATGGTAAACAGGAGCCCTACCAACTGAGCCACAGCCGCTTCCCAGTCCACATCTCTTGAGCTTGTTCCTCAAAAGGTGACAGCCAGTGCAGAGACGTCTGGGGTGTGCCGCTGCTCACATCAGACAGACATTGCTTTGAAGAAGGGGGAGGATGGGGAGCGGAAGAAAGTCGGAGAAAACTTGGGTTAACGTGTGTGGCAGGTTGATGTAATTATGAATTCCAAAAATATAATTGGATCATGCTTGTAAACTGATCTGTTAATCTGGGCATGATTAGGTTAGGATTAGGGTGTTGAGCCCCACCCCTTGGTGGGTGGGGAATCAAATATGAAAGGCAAGGCCAAGGACAGTTGAAGCAGTCTTTTGAGAAGCAGTTTTGATGTTGGAAAGAAGGCCCCAGGAGAAGAGAAGCAAGCCGTTCGCCTGATCGTCTACAGCTGACCTTGTGGAGGAAACAGGAGCTAAGCCCGGAGAGAAATGCAGCCCCGGGAAGAGAGGAACCCCAGAAGTCTGAACCCTGGCAAACGCCAGCAGCTGTCTTGCTCTAACACGTGACAATGGACTGTGGTGAGAGAAGAAACTTAACGCTTTATGGCCTGGTATCTGTGGACTTCTGCCCCAAAAAAATACCCTTTATAAAGACCAACCCATTTTTGGTATTTCACATTAGCACCCCTTTGGCTGACTAATACAACGTGTCACATCCCTAGCAAGCCCAGCTGCAGCTGATCGCGCATAACGCAGTGTCGTTTCCCAGGCCTGCGGGGCCCTGTGTGCTCTGATCTGTGCTCCTGGTATCAGCCACAGCCTACATGGAGGCTGCGGGGCATTTTACAGCATTAAGCTAGTTCTATGGCTTTTTTTTTTTTTTTTCTTTTTTCTGGCTCCTGTTATTGATTGATAGCAAGTAATTCACCAAAAGAAGAAGTACTAGAAAATGGTCTGTTTGTTTATTTTGTGTAAACTTAGTGATTTAAAACAATGAACATTTGTTATCCTGGATTATCATTTCTTACATGAAGGGTAGCACAATATAGATACTCTTTTGCACTTTGCTTGTTCACTGTGATGGTTTGAGGCTTTATGGACCCCCAAAAAGTATGTTTTTAGAGTTAATCCATTCCTGTGGGTGTAAACCTATTGTAGATGGGACCTTTTGATCCGGTTACTTCAGTTAAGGGTCTTTTGATTAGGTTACTTTTTACAACTGTCCTTGAGTATGCACAACCTAAGTATCACTTTGTCTGCTGCGGCCGGCCATCCCGGGAGCCCGCGAGGGAGGAAGGCGGAAAAAAGACTCCAGGCAGAGAGGAAAGCTAGTTCATCCTGGCCCAGCCGCTCTGCTCCAGACAAGGAGGCCGGCAAGCATGGCCGTTCTTTATTTGCAGGGTTATTACACGCCTTGTTATTACTCAAAGGCTGCCCAGAAGGAGCACAACTCCCAACTTCCCAGAACCGTTTTTGCTGTGCCCAGGGAGCGCGTGTGCTCCGAGGCAAGGACTCTGTAAACGCATAGCTGATTCAGCAGCTGGAGCCCTGCCCGGGCCTTTGACCTTCACAGTTTGACCCTCCCTGGCCGCTGCCCCAGGCTCAAGCCTCCCGCACTTTAACCACTTTAAGTGGGCAATTCTTTGGCATTCAGGACAGTGACGTGGGAAGCGGCTGTGGCTCAATCAGTAGGGCTCCCGTTTACCATATGGGAGGCCCCGGGTTCGGTTCCCGGGGCCTCCTGGTGGGGGCAGGCCCGCCTGCGCGGCGTGGTTGGCTGGCCCAGCGAGCGCAGGCAGATAAATGAATAAATAAATAAAATCTTTAAAAAAAAAAAAAAAAAAAAAAAGGACAGTGACGATACTGTGTAGCTTTCACCACTCTTTCCAGACTGCTTTCATCACCCTAAACCAAAACTCACGCATGCCTCTCCAGCCCCTCCCTGACGCTGGTAACCGCCAGCCTGCTTTCCGTCCCTATGAATTTCCTTACTCTAAGTATGTGATGTCAGTGAGAACATGCACTCTTTGTCCCTTTGTGTCTGGCTTATTTCAGTCAACATGACATCTTCCAGCTTCACGTATCAACCAGCACTTCACTTCCTTTTACCAGGAGTGGAGTTGCCAGATCATATGAAAATGCTAAATTTACCTTTCTGACAAATCACCAAACTGTTTTCCACAGAGGTGGTACCATTTTACACTGCCACCAACACCGAAAGAGTCTTCCTATTTTTCTGCATCCTTGCTTATTCTTCTTTTCTTTTTTTTTTAAAGGTTTATTTTTATTTATTTATTTCTCCCTCCCCACACACACACACCTTGTTGTTTTGCACTCGCTGTCTGCTCTCTGTGTGTTCTTTTGTGTCTGCTTGTCTTCTCTTCACGCGGCACCAGGAACCGAATCTGGGACGTTCTGGAGTGGGAGAGAGGCCCTCAATCTCTCGCACTACCTCAGCTCCCTGGTCTGCTGCGTCTCTCGTTGTCTCTCCTCTGTTTCTCTTTTTGTTGCATCAATTTGCTGCACCATCTCTCCACTTGGACCAGCTCACCACACGAGCCAGCTTGCCTTTCACCAGGAGACCCCGGGAATCAAACCCTGGACCTCCTATATGGTAGATGGGAGCCCAATCGCTTGAGCCATATCGGTTTCCCTTACACTTACTTTCACTTTCTTTTTTAATAACCATTCTAGTAGGTGTGAAGTGGTATCTCATTGTACTTTTCATTTGCATTTCTCTAATGACTAATGATGTTGAGCATCTTTTCATATACCTATTGGCCATTAGAATATCATCTTTGGAGAAATGCCTATTGAAATCCCTGCCTATTTTTAAATTTGTTTTTTTGTCTTTTAGTGTTGAGTTGTAGGAGTTATTTATATATTCTGGGTATTAAATCCTTATCAGATACATGGTTTCTAAATATTTTCTCCCACTCAGTAGATTGTCTTTTCCCTTTCTTGCTAATGTCCTTTAATGCAAAAGGATTTTAATTTTGATCAAGTCCCATTTATCTATTTTTTTTTCTTCTGTTACTTGCACTTTTGGTAAAAAATCTAAGAATCAATTGCCTACTACAAGGACCTGAAGATATTTCCCTATATTTTCTGGTAAGAATTTTATGGTACTAGCTCTTATATCTAGGTCTTTGGTCCATTTTGACCTAATTTTTGCATGTGGTGAGAGCTAAGTGTCCAAATTCATTCCTTTGCATGTGGATTTCCAGTATCCCCAGAACCATTGGTTGAAGAGACTATTCTTTCCCCCATTAAATGGACTTAGAACCCTTTTTGAAAATCAACTGGCTATAGATATACATTTAACTCAGGACTCTCAATTCTGTTCCATTGGTCTATATGTCTATCCTTATGCCAGTACCACAGCGTTTTAATTACTGAAGCTTTGTGGTAAGTTTTGAAATCAAGATGTCTGAGACCTCCAACTTTTCAAAATTATATTGGCCCGAGAAGAAGTTCTGCCTGAAGACTATATCCTCTACTTCTCTCTGAGTTTCTGGTCTGCTGGCCTCTCCTATGGAATTTGGATTTCAGACTTCAACGTCACTCTTAACAGAATTTCCCTGCCCTATGGAATTTGGTCTGCTCTAATTCCAAATTGGTCTACAGAATTTGGACTTGCCAGTCCCCATGATCATGTCCCCCTTCCCACTGACTGGAAGAGAACAACACATGAAGCTACCTTGGTCCAGAGATAGAAGCATCCTGATCAGCATGGCAGAACTGCCTATCCTGTCTGAGGCATATCATTTCTGGGCTGCTGGCTGAATGAAAAATAAATGTCTATTTATTTAAGCACTGAAATTTGAGGGTATTGTTACAACAGATTTTTAGCATAAATATTAGTCAAATTATTTGTAGAAAATAGTCCAATTATTGCCGATATCAAAGGAAAAATAAGTGTCAGAAGAAGGAGTGGATACAAATGAATGCTTAACATGAAAATATACATTGATTAATTTTTATTTAAATGATTTTGCTATGGCTAAGGACTCTCTAAGCCTTATATCAAAGGTAAAACTCGGGGGCGGCTGTGGCTCCAATGGTTGGGAGTCCGTCTGCCATATGGAGGGACCTGGGTTCAATCCCCGGGACCTCCCAGTAAAATAAAAAATATATATATATAGAAGGCGCATGGGCTGCCAGGCTCTGTGTGCGGGTGAGCCACTAGATCCCGGGAGCCATGAAGCAAGATGATGACGTAACAGGAGAGAGACACAGGGGAGGGCCAAGACTAGATGCTCCAAAAGCTGCGAAAACCAGGAGCCGAGGTTGTGCAGATGGCAGAACACCTCTCTCCTACATCGGAGGTCTCCAGGATTGAATCCTGCTGAAGACTGGAGGAGGATGATGAGAAGAGATGGCAAGAAACAGACACAGAGAATTGCCCAGCGAGTGGACACAAAACAGCAAATGAGGAAGGGGGGGTTAAAATGGATAAAGTAAATAAATAAACCTTTAAAAAAAAAAAAAAAAGGTAAAAACCACAAAGAAAAAGACTGACAGACTTTACTGCAATAAGTTTCTTAAATAATTGAACGTGAATACTGTGAACAAAGCAACAATGCAAATGAAAAGCTAGAGAAAACCAATTTAGTTTAAGGTGGGCAGCCATAACACATAAAAAGCCCTTGCCCCGGAAAAATGGCAAAGAACATTTTATTATTAACACTGATTTTTGGTTGCAAGCCACAGAAACCAACTCTGTTAACTTAAAGACTTAATTAACTGAGAGAATAAGAGGCAGCCTAAAGGGAGAAGAACTAGACCCAGAAAGGACAGGAGAACTAGCTCCAGAGGGTCTGCAGCAGGAACCACCGCACAGTCCTCCCTGAGTGCAGCCGCTGGTTTAAATGGAAAGAGACGGAGGTGGGGAGCTCTGCAGAGAAGGCTGCTCTCGGGAGGAACTCCTACAAGGAAGCGAGGAAGGCGAGACGGGCTAAGGGAGAAGCAGATTCACAGTGAAGTGGCAGTTGAAGCCTCAGTCAATCCTACAAGATGCTCCTTGCTGGGAGAGCCCCTTAGAGTTGTCCCAGATTGAGGCAAGAGCGACGTGTTGTGCTGTTCCTTCACCATCATTGGCCTGGTTGCCTCAGGGCAAAGTAGCTGTCCAAGGAGGGAGGCAGTGACCTGTCAGCGGCTGAGAGTCCCAGCAGCTGGACTTATTTTCTGACTTTGCATTATACCACTCAGTATTCAAAACTCTTAGGAGAGCCAGATCGGCCCGTTTGGTAAAGCGCTGACAACTTGGCTCGGGCTGGCAAGGTCCTCGGATATACCGTCCCACAAAATTGCACCGAGAAGTAATTCCCCCATCTCACCCCAAAAAAGCAAAAACAAAGAAACATTTGAATGCTATAACCAAAACAAGATAGAACGGAAGCCAGGCTTCCTGGATATATCAAATGTCTACCATAGATAGCAACAGACAATTCAGAAAGAAAGACATATAAATGACCCTCACTAGCAATTGATGAGTGAAAATTAAAAGTATCTTCTGGGGAAGCGGCTGTGGCTCGATCAGTAGGGCTCCCGTTTACCATATGGGAGGCCCCGGGTTCGGTTCCCGGGGCCTCCTGGTGAGGGCGGGCCCGCCCGCATGGCGTGGTTGGCTGACCCAGCGAGCACAAGCAGCAAGGGGGGGATAAATGAATAAATAAATAAAATCTTAAAAAAACAAACAAACAAACAAAAAACATAAAAGTATCTTCTGCAATCAGATTGACAAAGATTTAGAAGAAGGAGCTCACTCAGAATTTGCAAGAGTGGTGAGAGACAGGCACTCAAATACAATGCAAGCAGAAGAATAAACTGATAGAACCTTTCTGGAAATCAGTTTTGCAATGTATGTCAAAAGTTCTAAGAATATACATACCCTGCAATTCCATTTCTAGGAATTTATCCTAAGGAAATAATCAATTACAAAGAAAGGTACATACACAAAGATATCTAATGCAGCATTGCTTGCCATATTTGCAAAGAAAGGAAATGAACTAAATGTTCAAAAATAGGCAATCGATTCATTAATAGTAAGTCTAAATGATGCGATGTTAAGAAGCCATTAGAAATCATGTAGTTGTAAGATATTTATTTGTGTATGGGGAAAGATGTTCATGTTACTGGCAATTTTTAAAAATCACAAAATAAATGATATGTAATTTTGTAAAAATGTTTATATTTTATATCTATATTATAATGTATCTCTCTATATGTATATAAAAGAACATAAACCAAAAAGGAAATTTTCTTTTTGGATGATGGGATTATAAATATTGCTTCCCTTTTTTTTTTACTTCTATATTAATTATATATTACTTTTGTAACTAGAAAAATATTTTAAGTAATAAATATCTAATTTATTACTTGACCTCTCTTTAAAAAAAAATTACATTGACCCTTTGGGGCCTCTTGAAATTCCATGTGAATTTGGGGATCTGATTTTTCTATTTCTGTAAAGATAAGCCTGCTGGAATTTTGATAGGAGTTGCATTGAATTTGTAGATCACTTTAAGCATAACTGCCACCTGAGCAATATTAAGTCTTCCATGCCATGGACACAGGATGTCTTTCCATTTATTTCGGTCTTCATTAATTTCTTTCAGCAGTATTTTGTAGTTTTCAGTGTACAAGTCTTTCACATCCTTGGTTAAATTTATTCTAAGATATTTTATTCTTTTTGATGCTATTGTAAGTGGAATTTTTTAAAAACAAAATCCTTTCCAGATTGTTCATTACTGGTGTATATGAACCAAACCGACTTTTCTGTATTTATCTTGTGTCCTGCAAATTTGATGAATTTGTTTATTTGTTCCAATAGCCTTCTTGTGTTTTCTCTGGGATTTTCTCTATATAGGAGCCTGACATCAGTGAGTAGTTATAATTTGACTTCTTCCTTTCCAATTTGGATGTCTTTTATTTCTTTCTCTTGCCTGATTGCTCTGGTTCAGACTTCCAGTACAATGTTGAATAACAGTGGTAAAAGTGGGCATCCTTCTCTTTTTCCTGATCTTAAGGGGAAAGCTTTCAGTCTTTCACCATTGAATATGATATTAGCTATGGGTTTTTCATGAATAACCTTATCACATTGAGAAAGTTCCCTTCTTTTATTAGTTTTCTGAGTGTTTTTGTCAAATAGTTTTTCTGCATCAATTCAGGTACTTATGTGTGTTTTCCCATTCATTCCATTAATGTGGTGTATTACAATGACTGACTTTCTTATGTTGAACCAACCTTGTATTCCTGGAATAAATTCCTCTTGGTCATTATATATAAACTTTTAGTTTTGAAGCAATTTTATTCACCACTATACAATTCATCCAAAGTACCTCATCAATGACTTTCGGTATAATCACAGAGCTGTGCATTCACAACCACAGTCAATTCTAGAAACCCCATGCCCCTTATACTCCCCTATTATTGAAACAGCATTGGTGTGGTACCTTTGTTACAATTAATGAAACAATATTAAAATATTACCGTTAAGTAGAGTCCATAGTTTCCATTAGGTGTATTTTTTCCCATATACTACCCCATTATTATCACCTTGTAATAAGGACATACGTTTGTTCTAGTTCATGGAAGAACATTCTTATATTTGCCCTATTCACCACCTTCATCGTCCACAGCAGGGTTCACTACGTTATACAGTCTCATGTTTCATCCTCTAGCTTTCCTTCACTAGAAGGACATACGCTACCCTAAAGTTCCCTTTTCAACCAAATCACACACACAATTCAGTGCTGTTAATTACTCACAATAATGTGTTGTCATTACCTCCATCCATTCGCAAACATTTACAATCAACCGTCTTTCACAGTGGCTGAATCATTCTACATTCCCACCAGCAGTGAATAAATGTTCCTATTTTTCCACATCCTCTCCAACACTTGCAGTTTTTTTGTTTGTTTGTTTGTTTTTAATAGTGGTCAGTCTAGTAGGCGTGAAATGATATCACACTATGGTATTGATTTGCATTCCCCTAATAGCTAGTGATGTGGAGCAACTTTTCATGGTTTTTTGGCCATTTGTATTTCTTCTTTGGAAAAATGTCTATTCAAGTTTTTTGCCCATTTCTTAATTGGGTTGTTTGTCTTTTTCGTTGAATTGTAGGATTTCTTTACATATTCTGGTTATTAAACCTTTATTGGATATGTGATTTGTGAAGATTTTCTCCCATTGAGTAGGCTATCTTTTCACCTTCTTAAAATTGTTTGAAACACAAAAATGTTTAATTTTGAGGAGGCCTCATTTATTTATTTATTTTCATTGCTCAAGCATTGGGTGTAAAGTCTAAGACCACAATGCTTAACACAAAATATTGAAGAGGCATTCCTACATTTTCTTCCAAGAGTTTTATGGTCCCAGCTCTTATATTTAAGTCTTTGGTCAATTTTGAGTAAATTTTGCATAGGGTATGAGACAGGAGTCCTCCTTCATGCTTTTGGATACGGATATACAATTCTCCTAACACCATTTGTTGAAAAGACTGTTCTGCCCCAACTCAGTGGACTTGGCATCTTTGTATAAAATCAATTGACCATAGATGTGAGGGTCTATTTCTGAACTCTCAATTCATTTCCATTAATCAGTGTGTCTACCTTTAGTCCAGTACCATGCTGTTGACCACTCTAGCTTTGTAATATGCTTTAAAGTTAGGAAGTATGAGTCCTCCCACTTTGTTCTTATCTTTGGCTATTCCAGGCCCCTTTCCCTTCCAAATAAATTTGATAATTGGCTTTTCCAGTTCTGCAAAGTAGGCTCTCGGAATTTTGTTTGGGATTGCATTGAATCAATCCATGAACATGGAATATCCTTCCATTTATTTAAATGTTCTTTGATTTCTTTTAGCAATGTTTTGTGATTTTCTGAGCACAGTTTCTTTAAACCTTAGTTAAACTTATTCCTAGATAACTGATTCCTTTAGTTGCCATTGTAAATGGAATTTTTTCTTGATTTCCTTCTCAGATTGCTCATTACTGTTGTTTAAAAACATTATTGTTTAAAAACATTATTGCAAACTTCTCTCATTTTTCCTTTTATCTATTATACTGAGTTCATAAGAAAAATGAATTCCCCAATCAAACATTTATTGAGTGTCTGCGGCCGCATGGAAGGCAGATGGCAGGGTGGCCATTTGTCCTGGCCTCGGGGTCTGGCCAAAACTAAGGTCAGCCATAGACAAGGCCTTGTGACCTTGGGTGGGGCTGAGAAATGGGGATGAGTCGTCCTGCCTGGCAGGGAGGCTATGACAATTAAATGAGCATCCACGCAGGGTGCCAGGACCAGCCTCTGGCACGGAGGAGATGCTCAAGAAGTGAGCTACTCGTATTACTATTATAATTGCTAATATTAGCACCGAGGTTTGCCTGGGAATTTGCTGGGGATACAGAAATGAATGCTTTGGGGTCCCTGCCCTCTGGAAGCTCATAGCAAGGAGGCCAAGACACGTAGATTTATAACCCCAAAACAGGAAACGCTGTAACAGAGAGAAATACAGAGCACCAGTGATTTTAATAATGATAATAATAACTGATAATAGCTAACACTGTCGAGGCCATGAGCCGAGCTTGGCGGTGAAATGTAGCCCACAGCCTGTGAGAAGGGTCTGGTGTCTGGTCGCGTCTATACCGAGGGAAGGGACATCTCAGCTGGGGAGGGAGGAAAGGTTATCAGGGAGGGCTTCTCAGAGGAGTGACACTTGCATGGGCGAGCATCCGCTTGCCCCTGGGAATATGTGTTTCAAAAATGTGGCTGAGTACTTAGCTCCACATAATGAAACATTTTTAGAAGGTCCATATATGCCCTGGAGCCAGTGATTTGGGAAGCAGGCTCCCCTGGAAGAAGCTGTAAAGAGAGCTGTGGAGGGAGGAGTCACAACCCAGAGCAGGGGAAGGGCAGGCGGCCCAGCACCGGACACAGGCGGGCACCACGTTGGGGGGTGCGGCAGTGGGACCCCAAGGAGAAAGGCCTTGAGCAGCCAGTAGGGCAAAGCTGCAAGGGAACTGCTGACCCACTTTTGGGAAGAAAAGGCAGCTGGACAGGAAAGCCTCTAAGCCAGTGGGGTGGGGGCGGGGCACAGACAGGCCACACGGGGTCACCAGATACACCAGGACACAGAGAGCGGACACCAAAATAAACTGCGAGGCGTAACCCGAGCTGGCTGGGACGGAATCTCTGGCTCTAGAAATAGCCCTGGGGAGGACTTCCGGGAAGATGGCGGACTAGTAAGACACGGGAATCTCCTCTCCAGAAAAATAGCTAGAGGACAAGCTGAAACAGCCCCGAAAAAGATCTTCGAGGGTTTAGGACAGCAGGTGAAGGCTGCACACCACCCAGAGGAGAGAGGGACAGAAGAGGGAAATCGCGACTACAGAACCGTGAGTGGGAAGTAGCAGCTTCTGCTGCTGCCGGCACCCTCCCCCACACTCTTCAGAATTCTCGGGCCCCTGGGCCTGCGACCACAGACAAAGGGGGCTTCAGGGATCTGCCACTCCCGGAAAGGGGAGAGAGAGAGGGACACAGCCTTAGGCTGACTCAGGTTCGGACCTGAAATTTGGGCTGCGGAGCCCCACGGACCCTTCCACACTGAGGTTTGCCCTGGGAGCCCGGAAAGGACTGGAGAAATCCGATCCTCGCAACCTCCCTCTCTTCTAGCCTGGACTAATTGCTGAGGACACCACAGGAGAGGGGAGAGAGAGCCCGGGGCTGACCCTGCTTTGGACTACCAGGTTTGGTCTGCCCTGTCCCGAGAGCCCTTCCAGGCTGGGTGGGGCTGCGCCATTGTTTGCCTTGGAGCCTGCAAGGGGCTAAAGATATACAAACCTCCCAATCTCCTCCTCTACTAACAGGGACTGATTGTTGAGGATTCAGAAGGGAGTGGAAATATTTCCTAGCTGGGAAAAGGGGGGCGCTACGAGAGAAGTCTGGAGAACTGTCTCAGAAAGTTTGAATCACAGGGCTCTTAGCCCCCAGACAGGAAGCTCTATCACATCGATCTGGTCTGTGTCACAACAAATACGCTCCGACCAGGCATTGAATTGAGAGCAGCCAACAAGCGCCATCTCCTGGCAGACCAAGGAAGTACACATAAGAAAATTAATGAGAGGCTTTTCCTGGCCTCTATAGCCTCCCTGCCCAAGGCCCTAGGAAACGACTCTACAACCAATTACTGGGACCAGTGCCCAGGTTTGAACAACCAGCAGAACAATCCTAACAATCAAGGTTGAGCCAAAAATCAAAGAGCGGTGGTAACTCACAGCCTCCTGCCACTAAAACCCCATAAAAGAGAAAGAGATAGAGCATCTAAGTAAAATACAAACTAACCAGAGGCCTAAGCACCAACAAAAAATTACGAGCCATACTAAGAAAATAGAAGACAAGGCCCAAGAAAAGGAATACAGCAAAGTCCCAGAAGAGATGCAGAATTTGAGAGAACTAATCAGTGAGATGAGCACACATTTCCAAAATCAAATTAATGAGATGAAAGAGAATATAGTTAAAGAGATCAATGACATCAAGAAGTCATTGCGCGAACATAAGAATTTGAAATCATGAACAGAAAAGTAACGGAGTTCATGGGAATGAAAGACACAATAGGTGAAGTAAAAAATACATTTGAAGCATACAACAGCAGACTCGAAATGATAGAAGAAAGAATAAGTGATACTGAAGACAGAGCAGCTAAAATTGAAGAGAGAAAAGACCAGAGAGAGAAAAGAATGGAAAAAATTGAGCAGGGGCTCAGAGAGTTGAATGACAACACAAAACGCAAGAACATACGTGTCATTGGAGTTCCAGTAGGAGAAGAGAAAGGAAAAGGGGCAGCAAGAGTATTTGAGGAAATAATAGCTGAAAATTTCCCAACTCTCACGAAAGAAATGAACTTTCATGTCCAAGAAGCACACCGTACCCCAATAAGAATAAATCCAAATAGACCTACACCAAGACACATATTATTCAGAATGTCAAATATAAAAGATAAAGAGAAAATGCTCAGAGCAGCAAGAGAGAAGCAAACAATCACGTAAAAAGGACGTTCAGTAAGACTTTGTGCAGATTTCTCTTCAGAAACCATGGAGGCGAGAAGACAGTGGTATGATACAATTAGGAAACTGAAAGAGAAACACTGCCAGCCGAGAATTCTTTACCCAGCAAAATTATCCTTCAAATATGAAGGTGAATATAAAGTATTCACAAACAAACAGAAACTAAGAGAGTTTGCAAAAAAGAATCCACATTTGCAGGAAATATTAAAGGAAGCCTTAGAACCTGAAAGAAAAAGACAGGAGAGAGAGGCTTGGAGGAGAGTATAGAAGAAGGAAAAGCAGAAAGGATAACCAAAAGAGTAAAAAGAAAGACAAAAATAAGATGACATATGAAAACCAAAGAATAAAATGGAGGAGATAAATAGTGCATTTTCAGTAATATCATTGAATGGGAATGGATTAAATTCCCCAATCAAAAGATACAGGCTGACAGAATGGATAAAAAAACATGATAGCAATCCATCCATAGGTTGCTTACAAGAAACTCACCTCAGACACAAGGATACAAGCCGGCTGAAAGTAAAAGGTTGGAAAAAGATACTCCATGCGAATAGTAAACAGAAAAGAGCAGGGGTAGCTATACTAATAACAGACAAAACAGACTTCAAATGCAAAAAAGTGATTAAGAGATGCGGAAGGTCATTATATATTAATAAAAGGGATGATCCTCCAGGAAGATATAACAGTCATAAATATCTACGCACCTAACCAGGGTGCCCCAAAATATATGAGAGAAACTCTGGCAAAACTGAAGGGAGAAATAGACATTTCTACAATAAACGTCGGGGACTTCAACACCCCTCTCACATCATTAGATAGAACAACTAGACAGAAGATCAACAAGGAAACAGAGAACTTGAACAATATGATAAACAAGTTAGACCTAACAGACATATACAGAACACTGCATCCAAAATCAGCGGGTTATACATTCTTCTCAAGTGTCCATGGATCTTTCTCCAGGATAGACCACATGTTAGGTCACAATACAGCTCTCAATAAATATAAAAAGATTGAAATTATACAAAGCACCTTCTCAGATCATAATGGAATGAAACTAGAAATCAATAACAGACAGGAAAAAAGGAAATTTGCAAATGTGTGGAGACTGAACAACACACTCCTAAATATTCAGTGGGTCAAAGAAGAAATTGCAAGTGAAATCAGTAAATATATTGAGACAAATGAAAATGAGAACACAACATATCAAAACTTATGGGATACTGCAAAGGCAGTCTTGAGAGGGAAATTTATAGCTCTAAATACCTATATTAAGAATCAAGAAAGAGCTAAACTCAAAGATTTAACTGAACAACTTGAGAAACTAGAGAAAGAACAGCAAACCAATCCCAAAGCAAAAAGAAGGAAAGAAATAATAAAGATTAGAGCGGAAATAAATGAAAATGAGAACAAAAAAGCAATAGAGAAAATCAACAAAACCAAAAGCTGGTTCTTTGAGAAGATCAATAAAATTGACAAACCCCTCGCTAGACTAACAAAGAAAAAAAGAGAGAAGATGCAAATATATACAATCAGAAATGAAAAGGGGGAAATTACAAATGACCTCACAAAAATAAAAAGAATCATAAGAGGATATTATGAGAAACTATATGCCAACAAACTAGACAACCTGGATGAAATGGACAAATTTCTAGAAACTCATAACCAACCTACACTGACACAACAAGAAATACAAGAACTTCACAAACCAATCACAATTAAGGAGACTGAATCCGTCATCAAAAATCTCCCAGCAAAGAAAAGTCCAGGACCAGATGACTTCACAGGTGAGTTCTACCAAGCATTTCTAAAAGAATTAACACCAATCCTGTTTAAACTCTTCCAAAAGATCGAAGAGGAGGGAAAATTACCCAACACATTTTATGAAGCCAACATCACCCTAATACCAAAGCCAGATAAAGATTCCACGAGAAAAGAAAATTACAGACCAATCTCTCTCATGAACATAGATGCAAAAATTCTCAACAAAATACTTGCAAATCGAATCCAACAGCATATCAAAAGACTTATACATCAGGACCAAGTGGGATTTATTCCTGGTATGCAAGGCTGGTACAACATAAGAAAATCAATCAATGTAATATACCACATTAACAAGTTGAAGGAAAAAAAACCACATGATCATCTCAATAGATGCAGAAAAGGCATTCGACAAAATCCAACATCCTTTTTTGATAAAAATACTTCAAAAGATAGGAATAAAAGGAAAATTCCTCAATATGATAAAGGGCATATATGAAAAACCCACAGCCAACATCATACTCAATGGGGAAAGGTTGAAAGCTTTCCCCCTAAGATCAGGAACAAGACAAGGATGCCCACTGTCACCACTGTTATTCAACATTGTACTAGAAGTTCTAGCTAGGGCAATTAGACAAGACAAAAAAATTAAAGGCGTCCAAATAGGAAAAGAGGAAGTAAAACTCTCACTGTTTGCGGATGACATGATCCTGTATTTAGAAAATCCTGAAGTATCCACAACAAAGCTACTTGAACTAATAAATGAGTTCAGCAAAGTGGCAGGATATAAGATCAACACGCAAAAATCAGTAATGTTTTTGTACACTAGTACTGAACAATCTCAGGAGGAAATCAGGAAGAAAATTCCATTCTCAATAGCAACAAAAAGACTCAAATACCTAGGAGTGAATTTAACCAAAGAAGTACAGGACCTATATGCAGAAAACTACAAAACAATGCTAAAAGAAATTAAAAAAGACCTAAACAAATGGAAAGACATTCCGTGTTCATGGATTGGAAGAATAAATATCATGAAGATGTCAATCTTGCCCAAACTGATTTATAGATTCAATGCAATACCAATCAAAATCCCAACAGCCTACTTTACAGAATTAGAGAAGGCAATTACCAAATTCATCTGGAAGGGTAAGTGCACCCGAATAGCCAAAAGTATTCTAAAAAAGAAGAGCAATGTGGGAGGAATTTCGCTGCCTGACCTTGAAACATATTACAAAGCTACAGTGGTCAAAACAGCATGGTACTGGCATAAAGATAGACATATCGATCAGTGGAATAGAATTGAGAATCCAGAAATAAACCCTCACCTATACAGTAACTGGTTTTGACAAACCTACCAAGCCCACACCGATAGGAAAAAACAGTCTCTTCAACAAATGGTGTTGGGAGAACTGGATATCTATAACCAAAAAATGAAAGAGGACCCCTATCTCACCCCCTATACAAGAATCAACTCAAAATGGATCAAAGATCTAAATATAAAAGCCAGGACCATAAAACTACTAGAAGAAAATGTAGGGAAACATCTTCAAGATCTTGTAGTAGGTGATGGTTTCTTGGGCTTCACACCCAAAGCACGTGCAACAAAAGAAAAAGTAGATAAATGGGACCTCCTCAAAATTAAACACTTTTGCACCTCACAGGACTTTGTCAGAAGGGTGAAAAGGCAGCCAACTCAATGGGAAAAAATATTTGGAAATCACATATCTGATAAGGGTTCAATATCCAGGATATATAAAGAGATGTTACAGCTCAACAATAAAAAGACAAATGACCCAATTAAAAAATGGGCCAAAGACTTGAATAGACATTTCTCCAAAGAAGAAATACAAATGGCAAAAAAACACATGAAGAAATGCTCAACATCTCTCATGATTAGGGAAATGCAAATCAAAACTACCATGAGATATCATTTCACACCTATCAGAATGGCCACTATTAAAAAGACAGAGAACTACAAGTGTTGGAGAGGATGTGGAGAGATAGGAACACTTCTTCACTGTTGGTGGGAATGCAGGATGGTACAACCACTATGGAGGACTGTTTGGCAGTTCCTAAAGAAGTTGAATATAGACTTGCCACGTGACCCTGCAATACCACTACTGGGTATATACCCAGAAGAACTGAGAGCAGTGACACGAACAGACGTCTGCACACCGATGTTCATAGCCACATTATTCACCATTGCCAAAAGTTGGAAACAACCCAGGTGTCCATCACAGATGAATGGATAAACAAACTGTGGTCTATTCACACGATGGAATATTATGCAGCAGTAAGAAGAAATGAAGTCATAAAGCATATGGCAACATGGATAAATCTGGAGGACATTATGTTGAGTGAAGCCAGCCAGACACAAAAGGACAAATACTGTATGAATGCGTTACTATGAACCAAATATATTGTGTAATATATTGTTTGATTCACACACACAAAAAAAAAAAACAAAAAAAAGAACCAAAAACAAAACAACAAAAAAATTTACATGTATCCATTACATTTAATTGAGAAATGTATATATTTATTCATCTGTGTTTACTTTTTAGCTTTTTATTGCTTATGTTTTCAATTATTAAATGTACAAAATAAAGTTAAAAAAAAAAAAGAATGTCACAAATACAGGGACAATGATTTGCAAAGGAGGATGGTCCATTGAAGTACCCTTGATATTGATGACTATGCTCTTTGCTCTTGAAATTAAAACTTAGCCTAGTGACGTAGGGTGCCTAAGAGTTACCTACAGGGAGCCTGCTCTAATGTGACCTCTCTCTAAGCCAAACTCATCATATAAAACAATAACTTCCCCCCAAGTTTGGGACGTGACTCCTAGGGATGAGCCTCCCCAGCACCAACGGACTGCTACCAAGTACCAACAAGCACTGCATCTGGAAAAAACAAACAAACAAACAAATGAAAAACACCTTGACCAAAAGGGGGAAAAGCTAAAGACAAATGAGTTTGTCTGGCTAGGAGACTACAAAGTGAGTCAGGAGGCCATCCCAGAGGTAGCACTTATGCACATCTCAACAGGATCTCATTGACAGTGAAAGAGATAAGACCCCAAATAGCGAAGCTCCTCAGGGATATGGAGACATCCAGACACTATAGTCAGGGCAGACAGCTCAGGAATTTGGCCCCTTGCCAACGGGCCCTAATCTGGTACTTATGCTCCCCAGTGCGACTGAATTAGATTCAGCAGTGGTTTCCCTATGCATGACTATTCTGTCCTTCTATTCAAACCTATAATTAGTACTAGAGTTGGTAAGTATACATGCAAGACACTTAAATTTTTGAGCTATCCATGTGCCAGCTGAGCCCTGAATCTCAACAGAGTTGCAACACCTACTTTCCAGCTCAACAAACTCACCCAGAACAACTAATGGGGAGAAGATGATGGACAAGCAACATACCAAGGAACCGTGTGTGTACAACTGCAAGCGAGAGAGTCCCATCTATTGGATGTATGACATCGAAGCCCCCCCCCTCAATTAATGGTGGAGTGGGTATCACCATCCCAGAATCTTCAGGATTGGGAAACGATCTATGGACTAAAATAAAATTACTAGTATTCTAAAAAAAAAAAATCAGTTGATAAGTTTACACTGGGTGATCTGTACATAAATGTTCATTACACTATTCTAATTTTGAATATCTTTGACATTACCCATTATAAACCAGTGCTTAACATTAAATACTTGATAGTTCAAATGGAAAAACATTCATCAAGACAGAAAATAAAACGAAGCAAACCCAGCGCACCGGGAGTTGGGGTCCCAGCTTTCTCGGCTGGGCGGCAGCAAGGTCTGGTGAGCTCTGCGCAGTCAGCACCGCGGACAGCGCCCGGCGAGCCGGAGGCGGTCAGCACCGAGGATAGCGACCCGCCGCCGCTTCCCTGCCCTGTCAGCAGCCCCGGGAATCCGAGGAGGCAGAGAACAAAAAGGGCTTCAAGAGCCACTTTTCATTTAGGAAGAGCTTCTTCAGGTCAAAGGACATCCACCCTCTTCTTTTAAAAAATTTTTTACTTTTTTTATTGGTGAAGTTGTGGTTTACAGACCAATCCTGCATCTAGTACAGGATTCTCATACACCACTCCACCTCCATCACTTTCCACTGGTGTGATACAGCTGTTACAATTGATGATTGCACTTTTTTTTTGTAATTGTACTATGTTTTAAACAGTAGTTACCTTTACCACAATTGTTGAAAATTATTAAAACGATACCATTCACTATCGTCGATAGTTTACATTAGGTGTATTTTTTCTATATGCTACCCTTTTACTAATACCTTGTATTAGTTTCATGCATTTGTTAAAATTCACGAAAGAACATTCTTATACTTGTACTATTAACTATAGTCCATCGTCTACAATTAGGTTCACTGTGTTACAGTCCTATGGTTTATCTTTTAATTTTTAAAATAAACATACAAATTTTATTTACAAAGCATTAAAGCTTCAGCAGAACGTACCAAAGGCTAAGTCTCATCTTTTACAAAACTACAGAATGTTAAAAATCAGAATGGAGGGAGACAGAAGGGAAGAAGGGAATATATGTATTGTCCCCAGTGGGAGGTGAGAGGTATCCAGGCCACTCTCTCTGAGGAACTCCTAAGCTGTGCAGGACTGAGTGAGGGAGAGTGAGTGGAGGGCAGAAGTCTCTGACCTGATGTTTTTATCTTCCTTCAATTCAGCGTTTGTGGGGTCCTTCTCCAGTCTCTGCCATCCTCTAGAGTTCTAAGCAGGTGAGATTTGTCCTTTTATTTGCTGAATCTCTGGGGAAGTCCTTTCAGGGATGATGACATCCTCCCACCTTTTTCTTACACACCTCCAGGGAAAGAGTGTTCCCCACCCCAGGGGAAGCCCAGGCTTGGTGAATAATGTTAGCACACAAGAAACTTCCATTTTCTGATCTTTAAGGATACCTTGGTCAGAAGTCAATTGACCATATATTTTTATGTCTCTTTCTGGGATCCCCATGATCCTCCACTTATCTATATGTCTTTGCTTATGCAAATTTCACACTGTCTTGATTTATAGCTTCAAAGTAAGTAGCTTTATAGTAAGTCTTGAAGTAAACTAGGGTGAGTCCTCCTACTTTATTATTTTTCAAAATTTTTTACTTCTCCGGTTTCTTTGCTTTTCCATATAAATTTTGGAACCAAATTTGTTAATTTCCACAGAAAACCTTCTGGAATTTTGTTTGGAATTGTCTTGACCCTATAGATGAATTTGAAAACAAAGGGCATCTTAACAACATTGAGTCTTCCAGTCCATGAACAGTGTATCTCACCATTTCTTTAGATTTTCTTTAATTTCTCTATTCAAAGTTTCATGTTTTTAGGGTTCAAATTCCTTCCATATTTGTTAGACCTATTCCTAAGAATTTTATGTTTTGATATTATTATAAATGGTATTTTAAAAGGTCAATATCTAATTGTATGTTGCTAGTAGATAGAAATGTAATTGATTTTTGTGTGTTGACATCATATCCAATGACCTTGCAATACTCACTTATTAGTGCTGGTAGCTTGTTTTGTAGATTCCTTAGGGTTTTCTATGTATGTAATCATGTTAATAGAGGGTTTTTAAAAGGTTTTTATTCTGAAGAAATTGAAATCTATGGAAGTAATACAACCGTGTTAGGCAAAAAGGTCCCCAATGATGTCCACATCCTCTTCCCCAGAACGTGTGAATATGTCACATTCCAAATCAAAGGATGCAGATAGAATTAAGGTTGCCAATCAGCTGACATTGGAAAATTAACCTGGATTATCTGGGTGGCACTCATGTAATCACGAGTGTCCTTAAAGTGGAAGAGGTGATGTAAGAAAAATTTGACTGGCTACTGCTAACTTTGAGGAGGGAGGGGCTATGAGCCAAGGAATGTGGGCAGCCTCTAGAGCAGGGGTTCTTAACCTTTTTTGTTCCACAGACCCTTCTGCCAGTCAGGTGAAAACCACGGACCACTTACTAAGTCCACACTATACTGTGTATTATTTAATAAATATATCACACCCGTACCAACACGTCTCCACAAGAATAATGCTTTTTTGAATTTCAATTCAAGCTCACAGACTCCTGGTTAAGAACCCCTGCTCTAGAAGCTGGAAAAGGCCAGGAAACATAATCTCACCTACAGTGTCCAGAAAAGAAGGCAGCTCTGCCAACACCTTGATTTGACTTAGTGACATCTGTATCAGACTTCTGACCTATAAAACTGCAAGATAATCACTCTCTGTTGTTTTAAGCCACTGAGTTTGTGGTGCAGCAAAGGAAAATGAATATAACAGTGCATGCATACCATCACCTACATTCACCAACCGTGTCTTTCATCACATTTCCTTTCTCTTTCACTATGTACATATCCACATGCTTGGGCATTCGTGTTATAATTATTTTTTTATGTACCACTTGAAAGTAAGTAGCAAATATCATGATTCTTCACACCTAAATACTTCTGCATGTACCTGTTAAGAAAAAGAACATTCTTTTACATAACCACAATGCAGTTTTCAAATTCAGAAAATTTTAAATTCGTACAATTTTATTATCTAATATAGTTCCCATATTCAAATTTTGCCAATTGTCCCAATAATATCAATTATGGCATTTAAAAAACGATCCAATATACAATCCAGAGTCATACATTGCATTTAATTATCAAAATCTCTATTCTTTTTTAAAAAATGTGCAACAGTTCTTTCAGCCTTTTCTGTTTGGTTTTATCATTCATGACACTGACATTTTTGAAGAGCACATTTCAGTTGTTTCGTTGAATGTCTTCCAACTTAGGATTTTAACTTGTTTCCCATTATTAGATTCAGGACTTGAGTTTTTGGCCCTGGTAGGAATACCACGTGATTACCCTATGTCCTTCTCACTGCCTCCCGTCAGGGTTGCCTCCCAACTTTATTGGTAATGTTTATTTTGATCACTTGGTTAAGATGGTGTCTGCCAGATTTCTCCTCTATAAAGCTCTCCTTTCTCTTCTGTAATTGATGAGTAATCTGTGGGCAGATGCACTGAAACTGAAAAAAAAATCCTTTGCCTGACAAAACTTTACCCAAAGTTTTTAGCATCCAATGATGTATTTAGCTGAATTAATTATTACTATGATGACTACAAAATGGTGGTAGTATAAACTCCACAATTCCTTCCATATTTTCAGTTTCCATTTTACTGGTAAGAAGAGCTTTCTCTTCTCTCTAATTCATTCCTTCATTCATTTTTCTTCCTGTCTGTATGGAATCATGGGATCTTTTTTCACCCATTCTTTTCCTAATTTACATATTAATAGTCCCATTTAAATATTTTTAGTAAGTTATAACATTCATATATACACTAAAGTGTTATTTTGGTATAATGTGTACACAGATCTTAAGTGTGTACTTCAATAATTTTTTTACATATGTATCTATACAGTACTAGCTCCATAATTTGTGAGGCCAGTCAGGTGCAAAAGTAAAATGTGGGGTCCCTTGCTTAAAAAGGAGGGAAAAAAGCCATTAAAAGTACTCAAACATAAATGTTCTCCCCATGGTCTCTATCTCAACAGTCATGGTGTCTTTTATTCGGTACTTAATGTCATTTTCTCCTGAACATGGGGATGCTCATGGGATGAGTGCAGACCCTCCTGGGAGCCCAGTGACCCTGCCCTGTTACTGTGAGCAGCCCGTAGGCTGCCCGTTTCCCCTTCTGCCAGCCGTGAGATGGACAGATCATGCTCCAGCTGGGAGCAGGGAAGTCAAGCCAGGCATCTCTGCTACCTGTGGGCCCGCTGCCCCTACGGTATGGCGACCTCCACATCTGGATGCACTAGGTACCTGAATCGGTGGTGGGACAGATGTCTGCCTCTGCTGATTGACACACAGAACGTGCTGTGGTGCTGCCAGCCTGGGACGGGGATGGCTCCCACCATGGCCCTCTGTGAGATGCCATGGGGCACGACTGTCTGGCCTGACCTTCTTGTGGCTGTGCCCCCGCGGTCACTGGGAGGGGCCGAGCACTAGAGGTTGGGGGAGTGGGCAGCCAAGACCTTGTCCCAGGGAGATGGCAGGAGATGGGATTGTCCATGGCTGTATTTACCCAAATACAAATTCAAAGATGAAATTAAGAATTCCAAGAGGGTGACCACAGAGCATTAAACCCAAGTGTGAGGCCCTGTGTGACTGCCCAGTTGCACACCCATGAAGCTGGCCCTGCATCTGTATCAGTGTTATGTTTATATCGATATCATCTATACTTTTATACTAAGGTCTGTGTCTATGCCAATGTCTATATCATCATGGAACCACCGGTAAGAGCAAAAAAACTTTCTGACACTCTGCAGGGTACGCTTGTGTCTACTCCCAGTCAACCCCCCTCCCCCCAGCCTGGAATTCTAACCTCTATCAGCAGAGATTAGCTTTGCTTGTCCTTGACCTTTATACAAATGAAACCACACAACATACAGTCTTTTTGTGTTTGCCTTCATTTGCTTATCTATTTGTGAAATTCATCCATGTTGTTGCATGTGGCAGTAATTCTTTTTATTGCTGTGTAGTCAAGTAATCCGTTGCATGACTGCATCACTATCAGTCCATTCTACTGCTGATGGGCATTTGGTTTGTGTCCAATTATGCAGATTTGGCCTGTGGGAACCCTTTTAAGTTGGCTCCCTGTGTCCTTTTGACCTGTCCCCATCATTTTTGAGTGCTTCCTTATTTTATTTTATTTTTTTTTTGGCCCAACAAGATATTTTAGCTGATCTTGTGCTTTCTTTGCTCAGCCCTGGACTCAACCTTTGCCCCCCGGACCCCCACGATTATGAAAACTAGTTTTCACGGCCCCTCTCACGACTAGTTCGTCTTCTCCGCTCCAGTCGAACGCGAGCTCCGAGGGGGCCGGGCTTGGCCTGTCGTCGTCTTCATGCGTCGCCGGGGCCGGGCTCAGCTCCGGCCTAGGCCCTTGCGGGACGAACGAGGCTGCAGGGTCCTTTTCCGTTGGAACATTCCGTGAGGCCGGGGGGAGCCCCGCCGAGGGGCCCCCTGACGCCCGCGCGAGCGGGGGAGCGGGGGGCGGGCCCGGGGCTTGGGCTGACCTGCGGGGGGCGGGGGGCCATGACGTCATGCCTGCCGAGCCGCCCCCACGCGCCGGCCTGGGACGGGCAGCGCCATGACATCACGCCGCGCTGGGCAGCGCCTAAGCGCCGGCTGGGCGCTGTCATGACGTCATGTTGGTGCCGGAGGCGCCGTGACGTCACGCGGACCCCAGGCCGGTGCCGCGCGCCGTCTGCAGGCGGAGCTGGGAGGGGCGGGGCCCTGGCGTCACGCCCGCGGAGCGCGGCGCCGGGAGGCGGGGCCGGGCCGGGCGGCGCCGTGACGTCACGCGTGCGGGGCGCGCGCGGAGCGGGCTGCGGGGCTGCGGGGCTGCGGGCGGCGGCATGGCGGAGAGCGAGGCCGAGACCCCCAGCACCCCGGGGGAGTTCGAGAGCAAGTACTTCGAGTTCCACGGCGTGCGGCTGCCGCCCTTCTGCCGCGGGAAGATGGAGGAGATCGCCCGCTTCCCCGCGCGGCCCAGCGACGTGTGGCTCGTCACCTACCCCAAGTCGGGTGAGCTCTGCGCCGCCGCCGCCTCCGCGCCCCCTGGTGCCCGCGCCCCGGGGGGGCTTCGGCTCGCTGGGCCCCGGGGCCCCGCGGCTGGCCAGCGCCCCGCAGAGAAGGGGCCCGCTTGGCCGGAGCTGCCGGGAGGGGGCCCAGGGCCGCCACCCTCCGGCTTCCCCTCCCGTTACCCGGGTGGCTGTGTGACCTTGGCCAGGTCGCTTCACCGCTCTGCTTCTGGGTCCGTTTCAGCCTTGGACGAGTGCAGGGTCCTGGCGGCCGTCTGCAAAGGGGGCGAACAAGGCCGTTAAGGGTATTTAGGGCCCTCGTTCCCCACGTGGCGCCACGTGGGGGATGGCCGCAGCCCCGTGTAGCAGGGTCGCCTCCCTCACCCGCGCCTTGCACAGGTCCCCGTGCTTGCTTCCTGCCCTCGTTCCCACTGCTCAGCTTTAGCTGAAGGCATCTGCACAGCATCCTCTAAGGCAGAGAGGTGTCTTTCCCTTTTACAGAGGAAGCGCAGACCCAGAGGGGCGGAGTTCCTGGCCTGGGGTCCACAGCGGGGCAGTGTGAGAGCTCGAGTGTAGGGCCGGGGTGGGGGCAGCCTCCAGCACCTGGGGCCCACTCCTCCCCCGAGGTATGCAGACTAGAGCAGCAGCTTTGCGCTTCCTCAGCCAGGCCTTGTTGCCACCGCTTGTCCTCCGAGTCCCAACTGTGCCGCGGTTCCTGAGGTGGCTGGCCCCATGTCCACGATGGACCAGGTTGCCCTGAAAGCTGCCATAGCTCCGTAGGTCCCAAGCTCCCGAGGGGGTAGGCCTGATCCAGCTGAGGACGGTCGAGGAACCGGCTGCCAGTGCTGGGGTTGGGAACTGCGCCCTGTGGCTTGCAGAAGAGAAGGCTCAGGATGGGTTGTCTGGTCTCTGGGGATATTGCTGGGCTGTCCTCGGGAAAAGGGAAGAAAGGGGACAAGGTTGGACTCTCCCTTCACAGCAGTTCCTTTAGGGAGGCACTGCAGGTCCACAGCCCCTCACCCAAAACTGTGAGGCCGGATGCCTGTGGGCACTCAGAATATTCCACATTCCAGAGGAGTAGCTGTGTATAATGTATGTGCTGTAAGACCCCCAGCTGGGTTTGGGGCTGTACTTTGGAATGACATACAAGCATGTTTATGCTACAAAATGTATGACTATTCCCATTAAGTGGGAAAAATAAAGACTAAAAATAGCTTTATGCCAGTTTAGGACACGGCTTGCCTCCAAATGAATTTTGTGGAATTTGGTTTTCAGAGCTTTTGAGGATTTTGGCACTGCAGATAAGGGTCTGTGTTCCTGTGTTGTTCTCTCCATTATGCAGATGAGGAAGTGAAGTTGGGAAGTCCAGGGAAGGGGGAGGGGGCGTCCTGCCAGGTCTGGGAAACTTCCTGGAGGAGCCAGGCCGGGAAGCTGAGGACTTGGGGATGGGGGGGGTGCTGGAGAGGAGCCCGGCCTTGGGGGCCTGGTGGGCTCTGCCGGGCCATTTCTAGGCACCTGGATGGAAATGAGGTGTCAGGTTGAAGGACGTTTTCCAGGAGAACTGATAATCACATCTTGCCTGTAACTTGCATTTTTCAAAGACAAACTAAAGCGTGCTCCAGAGGAGAGTAAACCCCACAGCCCCTGTCCTCGGGGCTTAAAAACAGCCACCACCTCAAGACCTTCCACCCAGGCCCTCGAGAGCTGCCTTTTAAAAACATTTTTAAAACGTCTGTAACAGTCCTTATGGCCTTTTTAGGTTCTTAACTGCTTCTCAGTCCGCCCCCTGCCTACTCCTTTTCCCTGGGGCCACACGAAGCCTCCCTGGTTAGAATCTGGTGTAAACCGGGAGTAGGTAGGATGGCTGTGCCCTAGGTAGGATGGCTGTGCCCCGTAGCTAAGGCTCTATGGGCTTTTCAGCTTGCAAAGCCCCTTTGTCTCTGTGGTCACAGTGAATTCTCCCCTGTGCCCTCTGAGGTGTGACAAGGTTGGTTTTCCATTTCACAGATGGGGTAACAGAGGCTCTGGGAGGTCCAGTGACTGGCTGAAGCTCATGTGGCCATCCCAGGCCCAGTTGAGCTGACCGAGGGCCTGGGGGACTCTGAGCGTAAACGAGAAGCTGCACGCACGGCCTCGTGTGGGCCTGCGGTTTCTCTTCTTCACTTCCTTCCTGGTTCTCAACCATGCCCATGTTGGGATGGGAGCTGGGTAGGTGAGGTGACCTCAGGAAAATGGCCTGCAGTGCCTTTGAACCGGTGCTTCTGAAGCTTTCATTCTCCCCACCTCACTGTTTGTAAAGTCCACGACATGGACCCATGGACCGAGAAAGGGGGGCGGAGAATTGGTCCCAAGAATGTGCCCTAAGGTTTTTCTTATGTTGAGAGAGAAAAGGCCCCTGGAAGTCTTTTCAAGTGGGACAGCAGGAAGAGCAGGTCTCAGGCTCAGCACCTGGGTTCTCGAGAGTCTGTGCCCTCGGGTGGGCCCGAGCCTCTGCTTCCTCAGCTGGGAAATCCACAGCTTCAACTGCATGGCCGCTGAGGCTCCTTGCAGCTCCGGGATCCTTGGAGGTGCTGTCGTCTGGACCCCACGCCGGGCACAGGTTGGGATGGGTCTGGGGTGCTGTAGACACGGTTAGCGGAGCCGTGGCTTCCGCAGCCACTTAGGCAGCCCTGGTGTGCCGAGCGCTTCACCCGCATTCATCCATGAGAAGCTCGTAGACCCTTTGCAGAGGCTCAGAGAAGGTGGGGGCTTGCTCAGAGACCGGGTCCAGGTAGGTCTCCTGGTTCCAAGGCCGGCCTTTCCCCTGCCCCGCGGGTGCCCGGCTGCCTTCCGAGAGTCGGGAGGGCAGGCTGGATGCTGACCTCAAGGGGTGAGAGGCGGCAGTCTTCTTTTGCCAGGGCTTCATAACACTGGAAGTCGCAGGCCACTTAGGGCTTTGAAGGTTTTGCACTGCTCTGAGTTTTCTGCGGGTGGACTTGAGGTGGTCTGGTTCACCTTTCTCTTTCCTTCCCTTCTCTCCCTCCTCCACCAGGGATGGTTTCTTAGGAAGCATTTTCCTTGCTTAAGAAATTAAGAACTTGGCTTTGGAGAGGACAGTCCTGGGTTTGAATGCAGCTTTGCTGCTTAACAGCTGGGTGACTGTTTTAGTTTCTTCGGCTGCTGAGAGCAGTATACTATGAAATGGTTTGACTTGAACAATGGGAATGTATTTGCTTATGGGAAGAGTCTGGGAAAATGTCCAAATCAAGGCATCATTGAGGTGATGCTTTCTTTCCAAAGACCTGCTGCGGCCATCCTTGGCTCCTCTGCCCCATGGCAAGGCCACGGCGGCATCTGCTGGTCTCTTCTTTCTCTTCTGGATTTCACCGATTGCAGCTCTCTGTGTTCATCCCCGTTTATAAAGGACTCCAGGGAGAGGCTTAAGACCCATCCTGAAGCAGCCTCATGAAAAGGTCCTGCTTACAATGGGTCCATAGCCACAGAAACAGGTTATCTTTAGGAATATGCTTTTCTGGGGGTACATACAGCTTCAACCACCACGGTGACCCTGGTCAGACAAGCTGTGGTTTCCACAGGGAGCCCTTGTGCGTGGTCGTGAGGACAAGTGAAATGATGGCAGAGTGCCTATTCCATACCAGGAACATTGCTAGTACAATGCAGGGTCGTCATTAATGTCTCCTTTCACTTCCTGAGTGTGTTGTGCCCAGACACTTTTCTAGGTGCTGGAATACAGAGAGAAGCCCTCTGTGGCCCCTGTTGGGGAAGGCAGGAAGCAGTGGTTAGTGCCAAGACAGGGGCAGGAACCCCTCCACCTGCCACAGCTGGGAAACCACAGGGCTCCTTGGGTTCCCTCTGCCCAAGTCTGGATTAATAATGAACTTGCGGGAAGCGGCTGTGGCTCAATCAGTAGGGCTCCCGTTTACCATGTGGGAGGCCCCAGGTTCGGTTCCCGGGGCCCGCACGGCGTGGTTGGCTGGCCCGGCGAGCACAAGCAGCAAAGGGGGGATAAATGAATAAATAAATGAAGTCTTTAAAAAAAAAAATAAATAAATAATAATAATAATAATGAACTTGCAAGTGGTCAGAGTCAAGGGCCTGGGGATGACCTTGTCCACCACCCCCACCTTCCCCCTTCCCCACCCCACCTTACCCCTTGGGGGAACTGAGGCCCAGAGGAGCCGGGGGTGGAGGGCTTATAAAGTTTTCCTGGAAATCTGGTGACAAAAGCAGTAATAATTAGCTACTGTGTCTTCTGCTTCCCCATCTAGTGCTTTTTTCTACATTGTGGCCCTACTGTCTAGGATTTTTGTGTGTGTTCCTGTCATTTTAGCTCAGATGACAGATAAGGACTGTGCTATCTAGTATGGTAACCTATGGCCACATGTGGCTGTTTAAATTTAAATGAATTAAAATCAGTGAACTTGGAAATTTACTTCCTCAGTGGCACTCACCGTGTTTCAAGTGCTTGATAGCCTTACGTGGTCAGTGGCTGCGACGTTGGATGATGTGGATGTGCAATATGTCCCCCATTGCAGAAAGTTCTATTGCACAGTGCCGGTTAGAGCCCCAGCCCCAATGCTGGGAGCACATTGTGCCTCCCAGAGAGAACTTTGCTGTCGACTGCAGCCTTGTTCATAGTCATTCATGTCCTGGGCCGCCGGTCCTTGTCTTGGAAATGAGAAGGGTCTTCCCAGGGTGGCTGTGGTGTTAAATCAGGTTGTGTCTGAGGGCATGTTCTGTAGCCATAAATTGTGGGTAAGGGCCCCTTAGTGGGGACCATTGCCATTGGTTTCGCTGCTCATGGGCAGCCAGCATGGTTGGGTTCTGATGGGGACAGCGCCCCTGAGTCACACAGCATTGGCTTTGGAGTGTGTTTCAGGCTTGGGCAGAATAACTACCTCCCTGAGTATATTTTTCTCTTGGTTCCAGCCAGTCCTGAAGTGGATCTACATTTCTTTGTCACTGATCAGGAGGGAAGCAGTTACTAGCTAGGAGTGGTGATTTTAAGCTGGCCAGGGCTTGAGCATTTTTGCCCTGGTTCTGGTCCCCACATGGCCTTGGCTGAGTCACTAGATCTGTCGGAACCTCAGTTTTCTCATGAAAAATGAGGGTATTACACTCAGTTGGTCCATTCAAGTCAAATTTTAGGACAACTTGGGGTTGGGGAGGTGGTGGGGAGACCGATGTCTTAGTTTTCTTTGTATGTGAATGTCTCAGCTTGAGGAGTGTTGTGAATGAGGTGACACTGTCTTCAAGGAGCTTGCAGTGACACCTTGATGAGCCAAGGAGGTCATTCTCGGGGTCAGGTCATGGCCTGGGAATGAGGGTTCAGATGAGGAAGGAAGTCATGGGAGATAGCCTGGAGGAGGTGGTTGGGACCTGGACATTGAGGGCGGTGGGACTACCAAAGCTGAGCCCACGCGGTTGTGGGTATGGGTGGGTTCCAGCTACTTCCTACCTCTCTGTTTCACCCTTGCTGGATCCTTAGCTGGTTAGTGGTGGGGTTTTCGTGGTGGGAGCCTTCACCTGGAAGTGAGAACATGTGGGCTGTGTCCTTGGTTCAGCCACACACTTGCTCTGTGAACCTAGTGTGTGCGTGAGTGTGTGTGTGTAGTAAAACGTAGTTCTGCAGGGAGCGGGTGCAGCTCAGTGGCTGAGCACCTGCCTCCCATGTATGAGGTCCTGGGTTCCATCCCTGGTGCCTCCTTAAAAAAAATCAACAACACGTTTCTGCACTCAGACAAAGTTTTGGGTCTTGGGTTCATCACTCACTAGCTTTTTTTAAACTGCCCTGGGACAGGTAATCTCTGAGTCTTTTTATTTTATTTTATTTTTTAAGGTACCAGGAAATGAACCTGGGACCCTGGGAAGCTGGCACTCAACCACTGAGCCACATCGGCTTCCCTGAGTTGGTTTTTTTCATTTGTTTTGCTTGTTGTTTGTGTTTTTTCAGGAGGCACTGGGAACTGAATCTGGGACCTCCCATGTGGGAGGCAGGAGCTCAACTGCATGAGCCACATCTGCTCCCCCTTTTCACTTTCTTGACAAACTTCTTTGAGGCGCAAAAGTTTTTAATTTTGAGGAGGTCCCACTTATCTTTTTTCTTTCATTGCTTGCACTTTGGGTGTAATGTTTATGAAACCATTTCCTGCTACAAGATCTCTTAGATGCTTCCCTACATTATTTTCTAGGAGTTTTATGGTCTTGGCTCTTATATTTAGGTCCTTCTTGAGTTAATTTTTGTATAGGGCATAAGATGGTGATTCTCTTTCATTCTTTTGGATATGGATATCCAGTTCTCCCAGTACCATTTGTTGAAGAGGCCATTCTGTCCCAGTTGAGTGGGCTTGGTGGCTTTGTCGAATATCAGTTGACTGTATATTTGAGGATCTATATCATAACTTAATTCAGTTTCACTGGTCAGTATGTCTACCCTTGAGCCAATACTATGCAGTTTTGACCACTGTAGCTTTGTAGTATGCTTTAAAGTCAGGTAGCATGACACCTCCAATTTCGTTTTTCTTTTTCAATATGTTTTTGCTATTGGGGGCCCCGTACCCTTCCAAATAAATTGCCTAATTGGCTTTTCCAATTCAGTAAAAAATGCTGTTGTAACTTTTATTGTGATTAAGTTAAATCTGTAAATTAATTTGGGTAGGACAGACATCTTAATGAAGCTTAGTCTTCCAATCCATAAACATAGAATATTCTTCCATTTATTTAGATCTTCTTTGATTTCCTTTAACAGTACTGTGTAGTTTTCTGTGTACAAGTCCTTTACATCTTTAGTTAAGTTTATTCCTACATATTTAATTCTTTCAGTTGCTGTTGGAAATGGAATTTTTTTTCTTGATTTCCTCCTCAGATTACTCATTATTAGTGTACAGAAATGCTGCTGATTTTTGTGTGTTGATCTTCTATCCTGCTACTTTACTGAACTTGTTTATCAGTCTAGAAGCTTTGTTGTAGCTTTTTTGGGGCTTTCTACGTATAGGATCATGCCATCTGCAAATAGTGAAAAATTTTCACTTCTTTCTTTCCAATTTGGATGCCTTTTATTTCTTTTTCTTGCCTAAGTGCTCGAGCTAGTGTTTCTTTCTTTTTTTTTTTTTAACTTTATTTTGTACATTTAATAATTGAAAACATAAGCAATAAAAAACTAAAAAGTAAACACAGATGAATAAATATATACATTTCTCAATTAAATGTAATGGATACATGTAAATTTTTTTGTTGTTTTGTTTTTTGTTTGTTATTTTGTTTTTTTTTGTGTGTGTGTGAATCAAACAATATATTACACAATATATTTGGTTCATAGTAATGCATTCATATAGTATTTGTCCTTTTGTGTCTGGCTGGCTTCACTCAACATAATGTCCTCCAGGTTCATCCATGTTGCCATATGCTTTATGACTTCATTTCTTCTTACTGCTGCATAATATTCCATCGTGTGAATAGACCACAGTTTGCTTATCCATTTGTCTGTTGATGGACACCTGGGTTGTTTCCAACTTTTGGCAATGGTGAATAATGTGGCTATGAACATGGTGTGCAGACGTCTGTTCGTGTCACTGCTCTCAGTTCTTCTGGGTATATACCCAGTAGTGGTATTGCAGGGTCACGTGGCAAGTCTATATTCAACTTCTTTAGGAACTGCCAAACAGTCCTCCATGGTGGTTGTACCATCCTGCATTCCCACCAACAGTGAAGAAGTGTTCCTCTCTCTCCACATCCTCTCCAACACTTGTAGTTCTCTGTCTTTTTAATAGTGGCCATTCTGATAGGTGTGAAATGATATCTCATGGTAGTTTTGATTTGCATTTCCCTAATCATGAGAGATGTTGAGCATTTCTTCATGTGTTTTTTTGCCATTTGTATTTCTTCTTTGGAGAAATGTCTATTCAAGTCTTTGGCCCATTTTTTAATTGGGTCGTTTGTCTTTTTATTGTTGAGCTGTAACATCTCTTTATATATCCTGGATATTGAACCCTTATCAGATATGTGATTTCCAAATATTTTTTCCCATTGAGTTGGCTGCCTTTTCACCCTTCTGACAAAGTCCTGTGAGGTGCAAAAGTGTTTAATTTTGAGGAGGTCCCATTTATCTACTTTTTCTTTTGTTGCACGTGCTTTGGGTGTAAGGTCCAAGAAACCACCACCTACTACAAGGTCTTGAAGATGTTTCCCTACATTTTCTTCTAGTAGTTTTATGGTCCTGGCTTTTATATTTCGATCTTTGATCCATTTTGAGTTGATTCTTGTATAGGGGGTGAGATAGGGGTCCTCTTTCATTCTTTTGGTTATAGATATCCAGTTCTACCAACACCATTTGTTGAAGAGACTGTTTTTTCCCATCGGTGTGGGCTTGGTAGGTTTGTCAAAACCAGTTACTGTATAGGTGAGGGTTTATTTCTGGATTCTCAATTCTATTCCACTGATCGATATGTCTATCTTTATGCCAGTACCATGCTGTTTTGACCACTGTAGCTTTGTAATATGTTTCAAGGTCAGGCAGCGAAATTCCTCCCACATTGCTCTTCTTTTTTAGAATACTTTTGGCTATTCGGGTGCACTTACACTTCCAGATGAATTTGGTAATTGCCTTCTCTAATTCTGTAAAGTAGGCTGTTGGGATTTTGATTGGTATTGCATTGAATCTATAAATCAGTTTGGGCAAGATTGACATCTTCATGATATTTATTCTTCCAATCCATGAACACGGAATGTCTTTCCATTTGTTTAGGTCTTTTTAAATTTCTTTTAGCATTGTTTTGTAGTTTTCTGCATATAGGTCCTGTACTTCTTTGGTTAAATTCACTCCTAGGTATTTGAGTCTTTTTGTTGCTATTGAAAATGGAATTTTCTTCCTGATTTCCTCCTCAGATTGTTCAGTACTAGTGTACAAAAACATTACTGATTTTTGCGTGTTGATCTTATATCCTGCCACTTTGCTGAACTCATTTATTAGTTCAAGTAACTTTGTTATGGATACTTCAGGATTGTCTAAATACAGGATCATGTCATCTGCAAACAGTGAGAGTTTTACTTCCTCTTTTCCTATTTGGACGCCTTTAATTTTTTTGTCTTGTCTAATTGCCCTAGCTAGAACTTCTAGTACAATGTTGAATAACAGTGGTGACAGTGGGCATCCTTGTCTTGTTCCTGATCTTAGGGGGAAAGCTTTCAACCTTTCCCCATTGAGTATGATGTTGGCTGTGGGTTTTTCATATATGCCCTTTATCATATTGAGGAATTTTCCTTTTATTCCTATCTTTTGAAGTATTTTTATCAAAAAAGGATGTTGGATTTTGTCGAATGCCTTTTCTGCATCTATTGAGATGATCATGTGGTTTTTTTTCCTTCAACTTGTTAATGTGGTATATTACATTGATTGATTTTCTTATGTTGTACCAGCCTTGCATACCAGGAATAAATCCCACTTGGTCCTGATGTATAAGTCTTTTGATATGCTGTTGGATTCGATTTGCAAGTATTTTGTTGAGAATTTTTGCATCTATGTTCATGAGAGAGATTGGTCTGTAATTTTCTTTTCTCGTGGAATCTTTATCTGGCTTTGGTATTAGGGTGATGTTGGCTTCATAAAATGTGTTGGGTAATTTTCCCTCCTCTTCGATCTTTTGGAAGAGTTTAAACAGGATTGGTGTTAATTCTTTTAGAAATGCTTGGTAGAATTCACCTGTGAAGCCATCTGGTCCTGGACTTTTCTTTGCTGGGAGATTTTTGATGACGGATTCAATCTCCTTAATTGTGATTGGTTTGTGAAGTTCTTGTATTTCTTGTTGTGTCAGTGTAGGTTGGTTATGAGTTTCTAGAAATTTGTCCATTTCATCCAGGTTGTCTAGTTTGTTGGCATATAGTTTCTCACAATATCCTCTTATGATTCTTTTCATTTCTGTGAGGTCGTTTGTAATTTCCCCCCTTTCATTTCTGATTGTATTTATTTGCATCTTCTCTCTTTTTTTCTTTGTTAGTCTAGCGAGGGGTTTGTCAATTTTATTGATCTTCTCAAAGAACCAGCTTTTGGTTTTGTTGATTTTCTCTATTGCTTTTTTGTTCTCATTTTCATTTATTTCCGCTCTAATCTTTATTATTTCTTTCCTTCTTTTTGCTTTGGGATTGGTTTGCTGTTCTTTCTCTAGTTTCTCAAGTTGTTCAGTTAAATCTTTGAGTTTAGCTCTTTCTTGTTTCTTAATATAGGTATTTAGAGCTATAAATTTCCCTCTCAAGACTGCCTTTGCAGTATCCCATAAGTTTTGATATGTTGTGTTCTCATTTTCATTTGTCTCAATATATTTACTGATTTCACTTGCAATTTCTTCTTTGACCCACTGAATATTTAGGAGTGTGTTGTTCAGTCTCCACACATTTGCAAATTTCCTTTTTTCCTGTCTGTTATTGATTTCTAGTTTCATTCCATTATGATCTGAGAAGGTGCTTTGTATAATTTCAATCTTTTTATATTTATTGAGAGCTGTATTGTGACCTAACATGTGGTCTATCCTGGAGAAAGATCCATGGGCACTTGAGAAGAATGTATAATCCGCTGAGTTTGGATGCAGTGTTCTGTATATGTATATGTCTGTTAGGTCTGACTTGTTTATCATATTGTTCAAGTTCTCTGTTTCCTTGTTGATCTTCTGTCTAGTTGTTCTATCTAATGATGTGAGAGGGGTGTTGAAGTCCCCGACGTTTATTGTAGAAATGTCTATTTCTCCCTTCAGTTTTGCCAGAGTTTGTCTAATACATTTTGGGGCACCCTGGTTAGGTGCATAGATATTTATGACTGTTATATCTTCCTGGAGGATCGTCCCTTTTATTAATATATAATGGCCTTCCGCATCTCTTATCACTTTTTTGCATTTGAAGTCTGTTTTGTCTGATATTAGTATAGCTACCCCTGCTCTTTTCTGTTTACTATTCGCATGGAGTATCTTTTTCCAACCTTTTACTTTCAGCCGGCTTGTATCCTTGTGTCTGAGGTGAGTTTCTTGTAAGCAACCTATGGATGGATCATGTTTTTTTATCCATTCTGTCAGCCTGTATCTTTTGATTGGGGAATTTAATCCATTCACATTCAATGATATTACTGAAAATGCACTATTTATTTCCTCTATTTTATTCTTTAGTTTTCATATGTCATCTTATTTTTGTCTTTCTTTTTACTCTTTTGGTTATCCTTTCTGCTTTTCCTTCTTCTATACTCTCCTCCAAGCCTCTCTCTCCTGTCTTTTTCTTTCAGGTTCTAAGGCTTCCTTTAATACTTCCTGCAAAGGTGGATTCTTTTTTGCAAACTCTCTTAGTTTCTGTTTGTTTGTGAATACTTTATATTCACCTTCATATTCGAAGGACAGTTTTGCTGGATAAAGAATTCTCGGCTGGCAGTGTTTCTCTTTCAGTTTCCTAATTGTATCATACCACTGTCTTCTCGCCTCCATGGTTTCTGAAGAGAAATCTGCACAAAGTCTTACTGGACGTCCTTTTTACGTGATCGTTTGCTTCTCTCTTGCTGCTCTGAGCATTTTCTCTTTATCTTTTACATTTGACATTCTGAATAATATGTGTCTTGGCGTAGGTCTGTTTGGATTTATTCTTATTGGGGTACGGTGTGCTTCGTGGACATGAAAGTTCATTTCTTTCGTGAGAGTTGGGAAATTTTCAGCTATTATTTCCTCAAATACTCTTTCTGCCCCTTTTCCTTTCTCTTCTCCTTCTGGAACTCCAATGACACGTATGTTCTTGCGTTTTGTGTTGTCATTCAACTCTCTGAGCCCCTGCTCAATTTTTTCCATTCTTTTCTCTCTCTGGTCTTTTCTCTCTTCAATTTTAGCTGCTCTGTCTTCAGTATCACTTATTCTTTCTTCTATCATTTCGAGTCTGCTGTTGTATGCTTCAAATGTATTTTTTACTTCACTCAATAGGTCTTTCATTCCCATGAACTCCGTTACTTTTCTGTTCATGATTTCAAATTCTTCTTTACGTTCGCGCAATGACTTCTTGATGTCATTGATCTCTTTAACTATATTCTCTTTCATCTCATTAATTTGATTTTGGAAATGAGTGCTCATCTCACTGATTAGTTCTCTCAAATTCTGCATCTCTTCTGGGACTTTGCTGTATTCCTTTTCTTGGGCCATGTCTTCTATTTTCTTAGTATGGCTCGTAATCTTTTGCTGGTGCTTAGGCATCTGGTTAGTTTGTATTTTACTTAGATGCTCTATCTCTTTCTCTTTTATGGGGTTTTAGTGGCAGGAGGCTGTGAGTTACCACCGCTTTTTGATTTTTGGCTCAACCTTGATTGTTAGGATTGTTCTGCTGGTTTTTCAAAACTGGGCACTGGTCCCAGTAATTGGTTGTAGAGTCGTTTCCTAGGGCCTTGGGCAGGGAGGCTATAGAGGCCAGGAAAAGCCTCTCATTAATTTTCTTATGTGTACTTCCTTGGTCTGCCAGGAGATGGCGCTTGTTGGCTGCTCTCAATTCAATGCCTGGTCGGAGCGTATTTGTTGTGACACAGACCAGATCGATGTGATAGAGCTTCCTGTCTGGGGGGCTAGGAGCCCTGTGATTCAAACTTGCTGAGGCAGTTCTCCAGACTTCTCTCGTAGCGCCCCCCTTTTCCCAGCTAGGAAATATTTCCACTCCCTTCTGAATCCTCAACGATCAGTCCCTGTTAGTAGAGGAGGAGATTGGGAGGTTTGTGTATCTTTAGCCCCTTGCAGGCTCCAAAGCAAACAATGGCGCAGCCCCCCTAGCCTGGAAGGGCTCTCAGGACAGGGCAGACCAAACCTGGTAGTTCAAAGCAGGGTCAGCCCCGGGCTCTCTCTCCCCTCTCTCGTGGTGTCCTCAACAATTAGTCCAGGCTAGAAGAGAGGGAGGTTGCAAGGATCGGATTTCTTCAGTTCTTTCCGGGCTCCCAGGGCAAACCGCTGTGTGGAAGGGTCCGTGGGGCTCCACAGCCCAAATTTCAGGTCCGAACCTGAGTCAGCCTAAGGCTGTGTCCCTCTCTCTCCCCTTTCCGGGAGTGGCAGATCCCTGAAGCCCCCTTTGTCTGTGGTCGCAGGCCCAGGGGCCCGAGAATTCTGAAGAGTGTGGGGGAGGGTGCCGGCAGCAGCAGAAGCTGCTACTTGCAACTCACAGTTCTGTTGTCACGATTTCCCTCTTCTGTCCCTCTCTCCTCTGGGTGGTGTGTAGCCTTCACCTGCTGACCTAAACCCTAGAAGATCTTTTTCGGGGCTGTTTCAGCTTGTCCTCTAGCTCTTTTTCTGGAGAAGTGATTCCCGTGTCTTACTCGTCTGCCATCTTCCCGCTCGAGCTAGTGTTTCTAATACAATGTTAAATAAGAGCGGTGATAGTAGGCATCTTTGTCTTGTTCCAGATCTTAAAGGGAAAACCTTTATCATTTCACCATTGAGTATGATGTTGGCTGTGGATTTTTCACATATACCATTTATCATGTTGAGGAAGTTTCTTTCTATTCCTATCTTTTGAAGTGCTTTTATCAAGAAAGGATGCTGTATCTTTTCAAATGCTTCTTCTACGTCAATAGAGATGATCATGTGATTTTTTCCTTTCAGTCTGTTAAGTGGTATATTACATTGATTGATTTTCTTATGTTGAACCATCCTTGCATACCAGGGATCAAGCCCACTTGATCGGTATATTAGTCGGCCAAAGGGATGCTGATGCAAAGTACCAGAAATCTGTTGATTTTTATAAAGTGTATTTATTTAGGGTAGAAGCTTCCAATTACAAGGCCCTAAAGAGTCCAACTCCAGGTACCATAAGAGATACCTTCTTATCAAAGATGGTTGCCAATGACTGGGAGGGTTCAGCCTTCCTCTTCCTCTTAAGGCTCTGTGGGCCCAGCTTCTTCTGATCTCAGTTGTAGGCTGTAGGGCTCATTTCTTTCCGGGCTCAGCTGCTCTGTTCTCTTCACAAGGTCAGTTGTAGATTATCAGGCTCATCTCTTCCCCGGGCACAGGATCAGAGTTCATTCCTCTTCCGTGTCTATGGTGCTCTCTCTGGTCCTCTGTGTGTATCTTACTCTGTGTTCTCCTTGAGCGACTGTTTATGTAGCCCACAAAGGGGGCGGGGACTCAAACTAAATCACTAATGACGTGGTCGAATCAAAGCCCTAATCTTGACTTAATAAAGTAAAAGTGAAACCTCTGAATTTAATACTGTCCAAGGGGTATCATGCCCAGAGGAACAGACCAGTTTACAAACATAATCAATATCTCTTTTTAGAATTAATAAATAATATCAAACTGCCATAATCATGGTGTATAATTGGTTTGATGTGTTGTTGAATATGATTAGCAAGTATTTTGTTGAGGATTTTATCATCTAAGTTCATTAGAGAGATTAGTCTATAGTTTTCTTTTCTTGTGATGTCTTTATGTGGCTTTGGTATTAGGGTGATGTTGGCATCATAGAATGAGTTAGGTAATATTCCTTCCGCTTCTATTTTTTGGAAGAGTTTAAGCAGGATTGGTGTTAGTTCTTTCAGGAATGATTGGTAGGATCCACATGTGAAACCTTCTGGTCCTGGGCTTTTCTTGGTTGAGAGGTTTTTGGTGACTAATTCAATCTCGTTACATGTGGTTAGTCTGTTGAGTTCATCAATTCTTTCTTTTGTCAATGTAGGTGTGCCTGTGTGTTTCTAGAAATTTGTCCATTTTGTGTAAGTTATCTATCTTGTTGGCATACAATTTTTCAAAGTATCCTCTTATGATACTCTCTATTTCTATGAGATCAGAGGTAATATCCCCTCTTATTTTTAATTTTATTTATTTTTATTTTCTCTCTTTTTCTTTGCTAGTCTAGCTAAAGGTTTATCACTTTTATTAATCTTCTCAAAGAATCAGCTTTTGGTTTTGTTAATTTTTTCTGGTGTTTTTTCAAATTCTCAATTTCATTTAGTTCTGACCCAATCTTTGTTATTTCCTTCTTTCTTCTTGCTTTAGGATTAGTTCGTTTTTTTTTTTCTAGCTCCTCCATGTGTATAGTCAGGTCTTTGATTCTAGCTCTTCTTTTATAGTATAGACGTTTATGGCTATAAATTTCCCCCTCAATATTGCTTTAGCTGCATCCCATAGGTTTTGATATATTGTGTTCTCGTTTTCATTCGTTTTAGGTAGTTACTTATTCCTTTTGCAGTTTCCTCCTTGACTCACTGTTTGTTTAAAAATGTATTGTTTAACTTCCATATCTTTGTGCCTATTCTGGTTCTCTGCCCCATATTAATTTCCAGCTTCATTCCATTGTGGTCAGAGAAATTACTTTGTATAATTTCAGTCTTTCTAAGTTCTGTTGAGACTTGTTCTGTGACCTAGCATGTGGTCTATCCTGGGGAAAGATCCATGTGCGCTCAAGAAGAATATACATCCTGTTCTGTAAATGTCTATTAGGTCTAGATCCTCTAACATATTATTCAAGGTTTCTGTTTCTTTTCATTAATTTTCTGTTGAGATGTTCTGGCTAATGGTGGTAATGTTGTATTAAAGTCCCCCACTATAATTGTAGAGGCATCTATTTTTCCCCTTAGTTTTTTATTTTTTTTTCCCTTGAAATTTCTTTATTAGTGTACATTTTTTGTCAGGAGTAAAATGTGAGTTTTTTTATTATTTATTTATTCATTTATCCCCCCCTTGCTGCTTGTGCTCACTGGACAGCCAACCACGCCGCGCGGGCGGGCCTGCCCTCACCAGGAGGCCCCGCGAACCGAACCCGGGGCCTCCCATATGGTAAACGGGAGCCCTACTGATCGAGCCACAGCCGCTTCCCTAAAATGTGAGTTTTATTTAGATCCCCTTAGTTTTTTCATTTTTGCCTCATATATTTTGGGGCACCTTGGCTACAAGCATAAATATTTATGATTGTTCTTCTTGATAGATTACTTTAAAAAAAAAAAAAAAAAAGATTTATTTATTTATTTACTTTTTTATCCATTTTAACTACACCCCCCCCCCCGTTTTTGCTGTTTTTGTGTCCATTTGCTGGGCAGTTCTCTGTGTCTGTTTCCTGCCCTCTCTTCTCATCCTTCTCCTCCTGTCTTCACCGGTATTCGATCCTGGGAAACTCTAATGTGGGAGAGAGGCGTCCTGCCACCTGCGCCACCTCAGTTCCTCGTTTTTCGGCGCATCTTGTCTTGGCTCTCCCTATTGTCACCCTCCTGTTACGTCGTCATCTTGCTGCGGGGCTCGGCGGGGCCTGGCATGCCCGTGCGCCAGGCCTGGCACGCATGCGCCTGGGGCCTGGGGCCTCACCCGCGTGCAGGATCCAGCAGCGCGCCTGTTATATTTTTCTTTATTTTACTGGGAGGTCCAGGCGATTGAACCCAGGTCCCTCCATATGGGAGACATATGCCCAACCATTGGAGCCACATCTGCCCCCAGACTACCCCTTTTATTAATATATTTTGTCTTTCTTTGCCTCTTACAATAGTTTTGCATTTAAAGTCTATTTTATCTGATATTATTTTAGGTACTCCCACCCATTTTTGGTTATTGTTTGCATGTAAAATTGTTTTCCAACCTTTCACTTGCAACCTCTTTGTGTACCTGGGCCTAAGGCGAGTTTCTTGTAGATAGCATATAGATGGGTCATATTTCCTTATCTATTCTGTCAATCTTTTTCTTTTGATTGAAGAGTTTAATCCATTAACATTCAAGGTTATTACTGTCACGGCATTACTTACATTAGCCATATTTACCTTAGGTTTATATATGTCATATTTTGTTTTATTTTCTCTTTTTATCTTTTTTAGTTATTCTTACTACTAATATTCCTTTCTACACTCTCCTTCAATCCTGTCTCACCTGTTTTTTTCCTTTCAACCTGCAGCAATTCCTTTAGTATTTCTTGAAGGGCAAGTTTCTTGTTGACAAACACTCTCAATTTCTGTTTATCTGTGAATATTTTGAACTCTCCCTCATTTTTTAATAACAACTTTGCTGGATACAGAATTCTTGGCTAGCAGTTTTTTCTTTTAGCACCCTATGTCATACCACTGCCTTCTCACCTCCATGGTTTCAGATGAGAAATCAGCACTTAACTTATTGAGCTTCCCTTATATGTGATGGATCTATTTTCTCTGGCTGCTTTCAGAATTCTCTTTATCTTGAGTGTTTGACAATTTGGTAAGTATATGTCTTGGGTAGGCCTGTTAGGATTTATACTGTTTGGAGTGTACTGTGCTTCCTGGACATGTACATTCATGTCCCTCAATAGAGTTGGGAAATTTTCAGCCATTATTTCCTCCAACACTCCCTCTGCCTCCTTTCCCTTCTCTTCTCCCTTTGGGATGCCTATGATGCATGTTTGTGCATTTTGTGTTATTTCCCTGAGTTCCTGCTGATTTTTTTCCTGCCTTTTTTCCTTTGTACTATCTGTGTGATTTTAAATGTCCTGTCTTCAACATTACTAATTCTTTCCTTTGCCTGTTCAAATCTGCTGTTAGGTGCTTCCAGCGTATTTTTAATTTCTTGCATTGTGTCTTTCACCACCATCATATCTGTTATCTTTTTATGTATGTTTAGGATTTCTTCTGTATGTTCCCTCAGTGTCTTTTTAATATCCTTTATCTCTTCTTTCACTTCACTAAGTTGATTCATGATATTTGTTTGGACATCCTTAATTAGTTGTTGCATGCTCTATCTCATCCTGTTTTTCAGTTTGCTCATTAGACTGGGCTGTGTCTTCCTGTTTCTTAGTGTGGCTTGTAATTTTTTTGCTGGTGTCTAGGCATCTGTTTATCTTGATGGATTTATTCAGTTGGTTATCTTCTCTTTCTACTCTAGGGTTTTATTTCGTTTCGTTTTGTGCTAAGGGTCCTCTTTGTTCCGTTTATTTTATATTCTTGTAGTTGTCTGTGTTCCCCCAAGAAAATATTAAGACCTTAGCAAAGGAAAGAAAGAAGAGAGTAGTGATAAAACAACAACAATAATAAAAAGGTGGAAAAGGAACCATAAAAGAACCAGGAAATAAGTAATAAGAGTGAAAAATCATAAAAAATGAAAAGGAATAAGAATAAAAAAGGTGGAGTAAAAAAAAAAAAAAAAGCAGGAAGAAATAGAATAAAATAAAAGACCAGATTGATGAGAAGAAAGAAAATGAAGACCAAACAGCAGAAGGTGGAATGAAAGAAAAGCAATGGAAGAAGGGAAAAAGAAAGAAAGGAAATAATAAACTAAGGAGAAAAAAGAGAAAAAAGAAGGAAAAGAAAAAAAGAAAAGGAAGCAAAGGGAAAATAAAAACAAAAGTAAAGGGGAAAACCCAGGAAAAACAGGCTCCCCTCCTAGGCCACTAGCAACCGTGTCAGGCTGCCCACGCTTACCAGTGAATCACGCCGCAGCGCACGCGCCCCAGGCAAGGTACCCGGATGTAGAGGGAAAAGAGAATGAAAATAAATAACTATAACAAATTAAAAAAAAAAACAACTAAAAAATCTCAAGTCCCTAAGTTCCCTGTCCGGAGGCTGCTTGTCCCTCGACTCCCATGCTAGCCGCCTCTGGGCGCCTCCTCGCCAGGGCTGCCGGCCGTCTTAGAGCACCTGGGCTGCCTCTCCCTGCCCTCCATCCTTCAGGCCGCTTAGGCACTTTTTTTTTTTTTTTTTTTTTTTATCTTTTAGGAGGTAGCAGGGATTGAACCCAGGACCTCCTATATGCGAAGCAGGTGCTCAGCCGCTGAGCTACACCCGCCCCACTGGGTAGGTGGGCTTCTGAAGGCTTGTTGTCTGCCTCTCCCCGCCCCCTCTTCCCACAGGCCACTGGGGCTTCTGGCAGTTTGCTGCCTGTGTCTCCTGGGCTGGGAGGCACCTGTCAGCCCAGCCCTGCCCTGCCCAGGGTGGGTGGGACGCCCCGTCCCGCTCCCTGGAGCCGCTTCAGGGCTGGCTGGCACCTTCCCCCCGCCATCTGGTCTGCCTGCCCTATCTCCCCGCCACCTCTCTTCCCCTGAGTTTGCTGGGTGCTGGTCCCACACCTGTTGGCCCTGCCGCTCCCCCACCTTAAGAGCCTGCTGGGTACCAGGACGCTCCCCTGGTCGCCCGGGGCTTTCCTCACTCTCAGAGCCAGCTGAGCGCGGGACTTCCAGCCAAGTTACCCTGGCTTCTCTGTCCCTCCGAGCCGCCTGTGTGCTGGCTTGAGTGCCGCGTCTCCTGCGTCCCCCGGGCAGCACTGCCCTCCCCAGCTGCCCTTACGCTCCCGCGGCTTCCATTCTGCCACCTGCCTGCCTTCCTGCGGTTTCTGGAGGTCTGCAACCTGCCGTTCCCTGTTGCCTACTCTGCATCTTGGCTCTCCTCCCGGTCAGCCTTTCCTTCAGGTGTAAAGTGATATGATAATAGCAGCGCGCTAGGGTTTTTGTGAGAATCAGGTGAAATCACTAAGTAAGTTCACGTTCCAGAGCCGGGAGCACAGTAAGCGTTGTGCAAACGTTGGCTGCCGGGGCGTGACCATTGGGGTGCCTTTGGGTGGGCGCGGGGAGCTGGGGTCCCACCGTGGTCTCCCCATCTGTTTACTGGCACGTGACTGCAAACTGCCGCTTTTCCTCTCTGAGTTCCCACCTCCTTCACCTGAGTCGTGGAGATTATTTTGAGGATTGGAAGACAGCGTCTATGATAGCACCAGGGATATGGGGCCTGCACTGTTTGGGACCTGCTCTCTTGGGTTGCACTTTCCAAATTTCAGCTCTTTTGTTTGAGATGAAACTGGGCAGATTCTGGCTGTAAAATATTGATGCCCTGTGGCTCGAGTCCCAGTGGGGCATGTTTGATTCACTGGGGCAGGTTAAACATATGTTCTTGTCTCAGCTTCCTCTTGAAATCTCACTAAAATGAAAAGAAAGGAATAGAAAACTCTGACCCCATGAGAACGGGAGAGTTGGTGACTGAGGACCACGTTTTTGGAAGAGCACATGCGGGTGGGTGCGTGGTAACTGCCCAAGCAGGGCGAGAGCCTCCATGCCCACAGAGGGGGGAGGGCGGCGGCCAGGTGGAGGCACCTCCCCTGCAGAACTCCAGAAAGACAGGAGCTGGAGGCCTCTGGAACCTGAGAAGGTGGCAGCTGCTGTGTGGGGCTGAGAACAGGAGGCTCTTTCAAGGGCAGGTTTCTTCTTTGGGAAAGCTGATCCAGACAGGCGGTGGATTTGGGGATCTGAGCACAGGTACAGGCTGGGACCAGGTGCCCTGCTGAAGGGGGGTTCTGTGAAAGCAGCCATGGGGAGGTGAGATTCCTGTCCCTTTTTCTACTTGTTGGTGGCCCAGCCCGTATTCTAGCCCCCAGGCAGGAGACTGGAGGCTGCTTCTCTGGAGAAGGTGCCCCAAAGAAAAGACCTACAGATACTTGCATTTGGGAGTCTCCCACGGAAATGCCTGGAGCGCCCCTGACAAGGCACCTGGGGTGGGTGCCTACACAGGGAGCCCACTGGTGAGCAAGCCCCGCCCACTCACAGAGGGCTGCTGCCGCTGTCCGTTCTTACCTGTGCATGGACATTCAAGGACCACCAGGTACTAAAGCCTCCAAAGGGAGGAGAGAGACCCACCAGAGTAAAAGGAGCCTGTAGGAAAAAGGAGCTCAGGAATCCGAGAGGTGTCAGGAGCAGCAGACCTAAGGGAGCAGAATGCCACCAACCCGAAAGCCATGCCCTCTCGCAGCTCTCAGCGAGATCCTTGGGGAGCTTGGGACTGTATGTACCTCAGAAAATCATGTCCCTAAAACTGACCTAATCCTGTGGCTGTGAACCTCGTGTAGGTGGGGCCTTTTGATCAGGGTACTTCAGTAAGGCATGACCCAGGGAGTCCCATATAAACAGGAGAGTCACAGAGAGAAGGCTGCAGGAGCCGCGAGAACGCTGGAGGAAGCCAGAAGCTGAAGCAGTGAAACCTGGAAGAGAAGGCAGAGACCGGCAGACACAGCCACGTGCCTTGCCACGTGATGAAGAAGCACAGGAACGCTGACATCGATCTTCCTGGAGAAAGCATTGTCTGGCGATACCTTGATTTGGACATTTTTCACATCCTTGAAACTCTAAGCTTGCAAACAAATCCCCATTGTAAAGCATTTCGGCAGCCCAGCAAATGAAAATATTCCTGAGAGTTAAAAGACAGATGTTGCTTTCATTAAAGTGAGGGGACAATAAAAGATCATGAATTGAGCTCTTGGGAATTAAAAATATAATTGAAATAAAAACCAGAAGTCAGTTTTAGGGTTTGGATGATCAAGCTGAGGAAATATCCTAGGAGGTAGAACATAAGGCAACAGGATGGCAAGTAGGAGCAAAAAGATTAGAAAATTAGATTCATCTGAGAGTTCCAGGAAGAAAGAACAAAGGACACAGAAGAGAGAAGATTATTGAAACCAAAATTCCCAGAACTTAAGGACATGAGTTAAAAGGCATTGCAAGGTGTCTTTGCTGTGAATAAGTAAAAGACCACATTGAATCATGTTGTTGTAAAATTTTAAAACTGAGGATAAAGAGAAGATCACAATCTTCCAGAGAGATGAAAATGGGTCACAGTCAAAGGTGTGGCACCAGGACCTGAGAATTCCCCACAGCAAAGTGGGCAGCTGGAAGACGGGAGCAGGGACCTCACAATTGAGGTGACATGGTCTCCAGCCTGGGATTTTATACCCAGGCACATGACCGGTCAAGGGTAAGGGAGAAATAGACAGTTGGCATCATGCAGCGTCTCCAAACAGTAGGTTGTCATACTCTCCTCCCCAGAGCGGGCCAGGGCATCAGCAAAAAGGAGGCCACAGATAAAGGACACAGGGCACCTGCCCGGATGGGGGGAGAGGGGAGCCCAGGAAGCTGTGCAGCACAGTCAGGCAGGAGTGTGGGAGCAGGGGTGCAAGGGGCCACGTCCCCAAGAAATCAGAGGTGGCCCCATGTATTTGGCCCTATCGAGGGGATGTTTTACAGAGTTGGAGGGAGTGAATTGTTCATAGCCACCTAGAAAACCAAGCAAGCAACCAAGGTACTTATTCAGTCTAGAAAACCACAAAAATGTGCAAGAAAGGAAGTGTAGCCACTGCGTGTACGTTACACGCGGCGCTGACGGGCATCAGGCTGCAGCGCGAGCTGGGCTGTCTTAGGGGACGCGGAGAGGAGGCTGTGTGAGGGAGCACGGCTCGTCCTTGCTTCCTGCCTGGGAGCCAGCGGGCCATCTAAAACATGCAGACTCTCAGTGACGGTACACGCACACTATTTGGGAATTTCGAGGGTGAACACCAGAAGTGTCGGCAGAGGGTTTGCTTCTGGGGAGTGGGACCAGGGGTGGGGAGGAGAACTGCAGGTTTCCTGTTCCGTCTCACAGGACTCTGACTGTCTAAACTAGGCACATGCGTGACTTGGGTAGATAATAATAAATAAAAACAAAAGAATTCCAGAGGCTTCTAGCCCTGGGGATGCTGGTGGGTTGCCGCCCAGTTCTGATTGCTTTTGCCCCTGGGGCCCGGGGTCTTGGGAATTTCGGTGGGCTCTGTCCCCAGCAGTCCACCCCAGAAGCTTGTTGCCCAGGGTTCTGAGTGCCCTGGCCTGAGATCCAATGGGTCCTGACCCAGAGTTCAGTGTCAGGCTGCACTGCCGCCGCCAGCAGGGTGGTGGGTATTAATTTGTTTGCCACTTGGGAGCACCTTGTCCTGCTGACGGGCCCACAGAGCCGCTGAGGAGTGTGGGTGGCCGTGTTGCGTCCCCGGCAGGGGGACCTGCCCCGTCAGCTCTCCTGGTTTCTGCTTTGAACACCTGGTGCCTGGCTCCTCTCAGACTGGCTGTGCTGCAGGCAGTGGGCTGCCCTCCTGCCGCGGGCTTGCAACTGGGAAAGTCTGTTCTCTCCCGTGCATGCCCCCCACGAGGCTCCAGACTCTGCACGGGGTGATTGGGGGCGCTGAGGCCCCACCGCACCCCCCATCTTCTCTGTGGGGGAAGGGCGGAAAGGGGATCTCAGCCTGCGGTGGCCCCTGTGCCGCCTGCCCACAGGCAGTGTGACACACCTTTCGCCGCCTCGCTTCTCCCTTTCTTGCTCCCTCCTCTCCATCTGGGGGGCTGGGGGCTCCCACTCCCAGCCCAGTGACTTGGGACACCAGGCTGTCAGGCGTGACTTGAGCTCTGCGGAAGAGAGCGTGGCATCGTCTCCTGCAGGCTCGGGAAGTGGCGAGGACCTGCGGTCCGTGGTCCCTGGTGACGTGCCCAGGTGGTGAGGTGCTGTTCAGATGAGCCTCTTTGGCCCCGAGCAGGTCACTTTGTGGCCCTTTCCGAATGTCTTCTCCTTTGAGCCCCCAGCACCCCCTGAAGAAGTCACATTGCCCCCATTTCCGGGGGGGTGCTCTGCAGTGCTCCCTGGCTGGGTGGTGGCCCGTGGCTGGCGAGCGAGGACTCTGGAGCCGAGAGTGCAGCCCAGGCCCCAGGGTGTGGGGACAGGCTGCGGGCTGAGCAGCCCACCAGGGCAGACTTGCGGAGCAACTGTGGCCGGGATCCTGCCCGGCCCTGGCTGTGGTTTCTCTCCTCTGTCACCAGGGGCTCAGCGGGGAGGTCCCTGGGGTCCCTTCCCACTCCAGGCTTCTGTGCGCTCAGGAGCCTCTCCTCGTCTGGGAGGAATGGCTGAAACAGGAGCCAGGCCTCCGAACACCTTCCCTAGACATGCCCACCGCGCTGCTGGGGGCTGGTGACTGTTCTCTCCCTGGTGGCCCGAGCCACCATCTCCACAGTGCCCCCAGAGGCTGCACCTTGAATGGAGCTGTCTCACAGAGACTCAGGTGTGCTTCCGCAGAGCTCGTTGCGGTGTCCCAGGGCTTCCTCTGGGTGGCTGCCCCTGCCAGGGCCTTCCAGTGTTGCCTGGGGTCTCCCCACGTGGTCTGTGGCTTCCAGCATTGCCTGGGACCTCCCCCATCACCTGGGACCTCCCCCATGTCCTGGGACCTCCCTCCATCACCTGGG